>SJXQ01006219.1:30672-42046 GCA_006408695.1 Aepyceros melampus
TCACTTTCTGCCATAAGGGTGGTGTCATCTGCATATCTGAGGTGATTGATATTTCTCCCAGCAATCTTGATCCCAGCTTGTGTTTCTTCCAGTCCAGCGTTTCTCATGATGTACTCTGCATAGAAGTTAAATAAGCAGGGTGACAATATACAGCCTTGACGTACTCCTTTTCCTATTTGGAACCAGTCTGTTGTTCCATGTCCAGTTCTAACTGTTGCTTCCTGACCTGCATACAGATTTCTCAAGAGGCAGGTCAGGTGGTCTGGTATTCCCATCTCTTTCAGAATTTTCCACAGTTTATTGTGATCCACATAGTCAAAGGCTTTGGCATAGTCAATAAAGCAGAAAGAGATGTTTTTCTGGAACTCTCTTGCTTTTTCCACGATCCAGCGGATGTTGGCAATTTGATCTCTTGTTCCTCTGCCTTTTCTAAAACCAGCTTGAACATCAGGGAGTTCACGGTTCACGTATTGCTGAAGTCTGGCTTGGAGAATTTTGAGCATTACTTTACTAGCATGTGAGATGAGTGCAATTGTATGGTAGTTTGAGCATTCTTTGGCATTGCCTTTCTTTGGAATTAGAATGAAAAGACAGTGGCAAAATCATCCTTTGGGTGATAGTTATTCTTTCTCTAACAGTCACACTCTCCTTTAATATTTTGTCCCTTTACTTCTGCTTTGGTTATATGATGCTGAGTAACAAACCAACCTAAACCTATAGGCATTGAGACTGACTCAATGTTTGTGTCCTTTGAAATTCATATGTTGATTTTTGCCATATAAGTTAATTAAAAATAAATAAATAAAGGGAAAATATTCGTATGTTGAAACACCAGTCCCCAGTATGTTTGTATTGGAAACAGGGATTTGGGGAGGTGATTAGGTCACGAGAGTGGGGTCTCATGAATGGGATTACTGACCTTATAAAAAAGGCCCTGGAGAGTTCCCTTGTTCCTTCTGCTATGTGTGCATCCATGCTCAGTTGCTCAGTCGTGTCTGACTTTTTGCTAAGCCTTGGGTTCCAGCCCACCAGGCTACTTTGTCCATGGGATTCTCCAGGCAAGAATACTGGAGTGGGCTGCCATTTCCTTCTCCAGGGGATCTTCCCAACCCAGGGACTGAACCCACATCCTGCACCTCCTGCACTGGCAGGTGGATTCTATTCCACTGAGCCACCTAGGAAGTCCCTGCTATGTGAGAACACAGCAAAAAGGCAGACACCTAGGAACCAGGAGGTGGGCCCCTTCCCACTGAATCTACTGGTTCCTTGATCTTGGACTTCTCAGCATCCAGAGCTGGGAGAAACAAATTTCTATTTATAAGACACCCAGTGTGTGGTATTTTGATACAGCAGCTCAAATGGACTAAGATAGGCATAAAACAATAGCCAATATGGGTTTTGTGTGTCAGGAATTTGGAAAGGGCGCAGCAAGGATGGTTCGTCTATGCCCCATAAGGTCTGGGCTGGGGTGATTCAAACAGCTGGAAGTAGGAGAAGCTGGGGCCAGAGACCCCATTTCCAAGATGACATCTCCATCACATTTCTGGCATGTGGCCTGGGATGACTGAAGGACAGATCTGTCTGGGACTGTCTGCTTGAAAGCCCACAGGTGGCCTCTCCTGTATAGTGGTATCAAGGTAACTGGACATTACAAGGCTGCTCAGAGCTCTAAAATGAATTTCTCAGTAAATAAGGTAGAAACTGCATGGTTTCATGACGTGGCTTTGGAAGTCACCTAGTGCCACATCCTATTCTATTGGTTGAAGGATTCCAGATTCAAGGAAAAGGAACATACATTTTGCCCTTTAATGGGAACAACATCAAAGAAACTGAGGCTATGGTTTAAAACCACCATCTGCAACTGTCTAATCCAGTTCATGCTTATCCACAGCACATGGCTGGGTCGCCCTTTGGTAATTTTTTAGCACCATTTTCATCCCTGTTCATTTCTCACCTGTATCAGCTGACAAGTGATGCCTATGAGAATGTTATTACAGGTGACTTCTTTTCCATGCTTCCCAAGGTTTCTCGGAAACTTACACAGGCCTCACAGTTAAACTCACATTCCAATTTTTCTACAAATGTATCACTCTCAGGTGATCCCCTAAGTTATAACTCCTTGGCTTGCGACCCTTGCTTACTGCCCGTCTTGAAGCATGTATGATTTCTAATGACTGACAATAATGAGATGGGTAGTCAACTAGCCAACAAACAGTGATAAGAAAATGTCTTGAGCTAATTTATGAAGTAGAGAAATAGGCTTCTGAATGAAATAACAATTTGGGCCAATACACTTTTCTACCTTTAAGGATTTAGGAATCGGCACAATAAAGTAGAAAAGACATATGATTGGTAAAACAAGCAAGTTCAGAAGAGAGCTGAAGGCTGACTTGCAGGAGTGGCTTATACGATAGACTTGAGCATCATTCTGGGACCAGCTAGGCTGTATTTTAGTGGTCATCTACATCCAGCACACAATGAAGGTTCTTTTTCTGAAGAGCTAGAGCACTTATAGCTTGAACATTCATTCATTTATCTAAGTATCTTGAGTGCTTTCTTGGGTCAGGTGGTATTTTTCTTTTCTGTTCAACAGCACAGTGATGAAAAGGACACAGCCTCAGAGGGTTTTCAGGAGAAGGAAAAGAACAAAACAAAACTAAACTAGACTAAACTGTAATACCGTAAGGGAGCTCAAGAAAAAGCACTTAACTATAAACAATTTTGCTTCCCTCTCAGTCTCATGTCTTAAGCTCCTCCTATGTTACTGTATGCTCTTTGAAGGCAGGGGCCCCCTTTGAACTGCATACCATTCAGTATCCAGCTCAGTGACATGTCCATAAATGTTTGCATTATGTGTGGCCTCCTGCAAAGGTTCTTGATTGCCCATCTGTACATTAAACCATCACCACCACCAACAGCGTCCTCTATAACACCTTATGCTTGGAAGGAGGAATAACCAGGCTTTGACTCCGTGGCACCCAAGAGTTCTGTGGTGACTTGATTCTTATATATAGTTATATACAAGAATCTGCCTGCAATGTAGGAGACCTGGGTTTGATCCCTGGGTTGGGAAGATCCCCTGGAGAAGGAAATGGCAACCCACTCCAGTATTCTGGCCTGGAGAATCCCATGGACAGAGGAGCCTGGTGGGCTACAGTCCCCTGGACACAACTGAGTGATTAACACTTTCACTTTACTTAACCCCCTGGGGCTTCTAATTTCTCAGCTTTGAGCTAGATTAGTCTTCCCTCTGGTTTACTCAGTCTACATGTTCTCGGGTGCAAGGGAAGATGCAGCTTTCAGACCATACACGGAGGGGATGGGGCAAGGCCTGTCCCCCTGCTCTGTGGCCCACAGTAAATTCCCAATCATTATGAGGTTTTAGTCGCAGTAAATTTCTCCCTCAAAAACCAAACAGGATAATAATGAACCACTTTCTTACATTTTCTATCAAGACAGCTCTTCGTGAGTTTTAAATGTTCTGTCCAGATTCAAAGAAGCTGGTTTCTTCACGAGTGGTTGGAATAAGACTTTTCTTGGAAGCTACTGAATATGGATTAGTTGGATTGTTTCGCAGGAATAAAAAGCAGGCTCTGGGGTGACTACTTCAGCACTTAATTGGGTTAGCAAAGAACTGCAAATGAGAGGTTTCCCTTAGGAGGGAAAGGATGCTTCTGGGCCACCTCCCCCACCCCTGAGGTGGGGGATTTTAACCTAAACGTTAGTCTGCAAATGCAGCCTTTAATTTAGGAAACTTTACAAGAATCTATTAGAGCAGAAAATGTCAGGTTGAAAAATTAACACATCACGGGAGTTAATTAGAACCCAGCCTCTCATTAGATGCAAACGGAGAGCCCTCCAACTGCCCAACAGCCCGCTGAAGTCACGTTTGTTGCTGCTCCAAAGAAGCCGCATCTTTGTTATGCAGGGAGTGGATGGAGGAAGCTGCCCAGGCACTCAGGCCAGAGCCACTAGGGACCCATGGCCCATCTTTAGGTTAACAGAAGGTCTATTCTCAAGGCCCTATCTTTGACTCCTCTCTTGGGCCTCCCAGGTGGCTCAGTGGTATACAATCTGCCTACCAATGGAGAAGACGAAGGTTCGATCCCTGGTCCATTGAGTCCCTGGAGGAGGAAATGGCAACCCATTCCAATTTTCTTGCTTGAAAAATCCCACGAACAGTGGAGCGTGGTGGGCCATCGTCCATGAGGTCATAAACAGTTGGATATGACAGAGTGACGGAGAGACTGAGCAAGCACTTCTCTTGAACAGTGCATGTCACACGGTGGATAGCCTTCTGCCTGGAACTCCCTTGGGGAAGCGTTTTCTGCAAGAAAGACAAACATGCCATGCCTGTCACCAGGCGCAGATTGGCAACTGTGTAAACCACTCGGTGAGAGGGAGGCTCCAGGCCATTCAGACTTAGCTCTAAGTCCTGGGCTTTGTTTTCTTTCCACATTCAGACTGAAATGTGATTCCCCGGGCTTTCTTTTTTGGAAAATACCTGCGATGAGTTCCATGCTGGGAAAGAAAAGCTGTTGACAGGAAAAGCTTCTGACGGGCAAGGGGCTTTTTCAAGGGCTCTCAAAGGAGACAGTCGCACAAGCAGGCTGAGGCAGAGATGGCAGGACTCTAGGAATGAGAGGTCCGGATCACAAAAGGGTTATCTGTGACCATGGATTAGGCAGAGTTTCGGGCAGCTTCCTCTGTGAGCGCAGCGCCACGCACACAGACTTTCGGGTCGGCAGATAACACATCTCTGTCACCTACTGTGTGTTCTTGGGCAAACGGCTTACCCTCTTGGAACATCAGTTTGCTGAGGCCGTTGCGTGAAATAAACGCATGGAAAGTGTGTAACACCATATCTGGTGCAGAGTAAAGGTTCTACATGAGTTATCTGTTATTGATTTGATAGTAGTTTTCCTTCAGCCAACACAATGAGCTGCCTCTGTGTGCTAGGCCCTGTGCAGGGACAGCTCCTGCTTTTGACCTCATAGAACCCACTGCTTAATAAACGGTATACACAAATCTTTAGTACAAAGCAAACCCCTCTGCCCTCCTTGCAAGTGCCCAAGGAGAAGTGCCAACTGCACACAGCTCTGCTTTGCCGAGTAGCTCAGAATTCTACCCTTTGAGCAGCCCTTTAAATTCAGGTACTTCTACCTTCAATTTAGCCACAATTCTCTCTGTGGGCACTTACAGATGGAGTTACTGTTATCTGCTTATTGTCTCCTCCTCTGAGTTCCTACAAGGTGAGAACCGTCTATTTATTTGATTCACTCACCATTTATTCATCTCTGTAGGCCAGTGGTCTCATGCATTACTCTGCAAAGATAAAGAGAAGATTCAACCCTACTGCTGAGTACATAGATTCCCAGCTGGGAACTTTTCTGGGGAAATAACCCTGCTCCCTCCCTACTCTTACTTTTTTCAGTTTTCAAAGGCCTCCCTGGAGCCTCTGTTTTCTCCCCTTCATTTTCTAACAATCAATCACTTTGGTTCTGACCTCAGTTTCTTCATTTCTTTGAGGGAAAAAATAGAGTCTCCTTCCCTGGAAAGTCATGATGATGGCTGGAGACCATGCAGCTTCTATGTGCCTAACACAATTCTAGGCACAGAGCCAATAGCAAAAAAAAAAAAAAAAAATTGATTCTATTCTTGCCCTTACCCAGGACCGTTGGTAATATATACAAGGCATAACATGATTACCACACGAGTGGTACTGAGGTCCTTTCAACTTGCATCCAGCCTCTGCCATATGCTAGACTTAGCTGAAATGGGAGGACATAAACACACAAGAGAAGCTTGGTCCCTGTCACCACGTTCTTGGAGAACTGTGATAAGTGTTGGACAAAAAGATCTCAGGAAGAGAGCAGAAAGCTCTTAACCCAGATCCTTAGAACCGGGCTGCAGGAGATTTCCACAACATCAACAATAACCAAGTTATTTGGCACTTAGGACGTGCCAGTCAGTGTGCACAACAATTTACACACATTATCTCATTTAAGTCAGAACAACTGTGTGGGGTAGATAGGAACTTCCTTATTTTACAGGTGACCCATCTGAGGCTCTGCGAGGGACACTGGCAGTCCTTCAAGGACTAAATCGTTTAGGAATCCACCTGCTGAGGCTGTAGTGGAGAGTGTGGGCTAGCACCAAGCTCGGCCGAAGGAGGGGAGGGTGGGGAGAAGGGCTGGGAGTGAGAGGGTAAAGTCGGATCAAAACACGGCTGGCATGATCCCCAGGACCCCCGCAGAAGCAGAGAAAGTTGTAAAGAGATGCAGGAGGCAGGTGGGTGGATGCCCGGAAGGCTGGGGGAGGCACCAGCCTTGGCACAGGTCAAGCACCTCCTGCACAGGTCAAGCTTCTCCCCTCCCGCCCTCTCGCCCTCCCAACCTTATTTAGAAACCGTGTCCCCGAGACAGGAAGGGCGGCGGGCCGAGAAGCACGGAGCGTCCCGGTCTCATTTCCTCTCGAATCCCCCTGTGGAATTTCATTTCGTACGGTGAGGAAATCGGAGCGCAAGGCCGTCGGCGGCTCCGGGGCGCCCCCCTCCCCCGACTCCCCGCTGCAGTCCGGCCGAGGCGGGGGGCGGGAGCGGGGCTGGGCCGCACGCCGGGCGGGTTGGGGGCGCACGGAGCCGCGCCCCGCGCCGTGCCAGGCACGGGCCCCGTATTCGGAAAGCCTGATCGCTCTGATCCTCCCCAGTCTCTGTACGGGCGAGGACCCTGACTGAGAGGCCGAGCGGCTTGCTCCGGGTCACACAGCCGGCAGTTTAAAAACCACGATGTTCGTAAATAACCCGAATCCCGTGTTCTTTGTGTACGTTTCGCCGCCCGATGGGGAAGCGGCCAGAGGCCGAGGGGACAGCTGGAGGACAGCAAAGGGAGACGGCAGGATCTGGGGGCGCGCCGCCCCACGCCAGGGAGCGGGGCGGGGCGCCCCGGGCCGCGGGGCGGGGACAGGGGCGGGGCACGGGCGGGCGGCGCGCGGCCACTGGAGAGGCGCGCCGTCCGTCGCGCGCCGGGCCCGCCCCCCGCGAACCTCCAGCACCGCCTTGGGCTCGGGCGGCGGAGAGGCGCGGCGGCGCGGGGTGCTGGCGGGCTCCGCAGAGGCGCTGCGAGGACGTGGCCGGCGCCGGCCCGGGGCTCGCCGCCCGTAGCCATGACCCCCGCAGGCCGTCCTCCGGCCCCGGCTCGCGGCGTCTAGTGCCCCCACGCAGTCGCGCGCAGCTGCGGGAGAACCGGCCGCTACCCCTCCGCCCGGTCGTCGTCGCCCTTGGCGCCTTATCGCCTTCTCCCCGGAGCCCGGAGCAGCGCGGGCGGCCGGCGGCCCCGTGCAAACTGGGGGTGTCTGCTGGAGCAGCCCCCAGCGCCGCCGCCGCCGCCGTCCCCCGCTCTGGCCATGGCCTGGCGGGGCGCAGGGCCGCGAGTCCTGGGGGGCCCCGGGGGCGTCGGGCTCATTCCGCGGCGGCTGCTGCTGCTGTTGCTACTGCTCGTGGGGCCGGCGCGGGGCTTCGGGGACGAGGAGGAGAGGCGCTGCGACCCCATCCGCATCTCCATGTGCCAGAACCTGGGCTACAACGTGACCAAGATGCCCAACCTGGTGGGGCACGAGCTGCAGACGGACGCCGAGCTGCAGCTGACCACCTTCACGCCGCTCATCCAGTACGGCTGCTCCAGCCAGCTGCAGGTGGGCGCACCCTCCCCGGGCGGGACCCCTGGGGCAGGGGGACGCCTCCGAGCCACGGACTCACTCCCCGGGGCCCTTGCCAGGTCGAGCCCCCTGTGCCCTTCCTAGGTCTCAAGGAACGATATCTGTCTGGGAAAAGTGATTTCCATCCCCACCCCCACTTTGCTGTCCCTCTTCAGGGACTGGAGGCCAAAACGTTGTGTAAGTCATCTGGCCTGCGAAAGAACCCGCTCTGCACCCCGCCCTTCCTCTTTCTCCTCTGCCCACCCGTGTCTGGCCAAGCCCCTAACCCCAGCGGAGCTGAGAGTTATCTTTGCCAAGGATTCTGGCCGCCGCTGTTCGGTGGGCGAGTCCTCCGCACGGCAGCCAGTTGCAGCTATGACTTGGAAGGGAGTGATAAGGCGACAGGGAATTTCTGCTCTCTCGCCGACCTCCTTTCTCCCCCATATTTTTTGGGTGTGTTATTAAATGCAACACCCCTGGCCCATTTTCTGCAGAATGGCCCCTCGCTGTGTCTTGCATGTAGAGGTCGTGCACGAAGGAATGGTTGCACTGGTTTGAGTTCCTTCTTATCCTCAGGGTTAAGGGCAGGTTTAGTACTTGGAGAGAGAGAAGGCATCACTTGGGGAAGAGATACAGAAGGTAGCTTGTATATTGGAAGTTTTTTTTTTCTTTTTTCCCAGTCATTAAAAATATTAAAGCTTATGTAGTCATATAGAAAATGTTCTTCCTAACATAATAAGTGAAGAAAGAATTTGTATACACAGGTGATTATAATCTTACCACAACGACAAGTTCACTGAAAGAAAAAAAAAACTGGAAGGAAACTTAAAAATGTTAACAATGGTTGTGTTTCTGTTGGAAAGGCTATGAGTGATTTTTAGAAATTTAGGAAAGAGAGAACTGGTGGGGGTAGGGGAGGAGTGGAGGGGAATAGAGAACAGTTCTATAGTTATCCAGGCTGAAAGGTTTGGAAATCTGTGGTTCTGGTTGTAACTTCTAAGAGATAAACAGGCAGGCAGTTAACTTACTAGGTGCATGTTTTTACATAGGTCATTTGAAAAGTTGGATGGCGGTTTCAGAAGGATGGTTGGGATTAGACCTGTTGCTGGTGAAATGTCCCTGTGGAAGTGTCAGGATTTTAGAACTAGGTTATGAAAGCTTAGGAAAATAATTCTCGAGCTCTCAGTTTGGAAACAACACATATCCTGACAACAGTGGCAATTTTGTTGGCAAAACAGCTTTTCAGGGATATATATTTTTAATTACATTACCCTGGGGAGGCAGCCAAGCTGTTTTGAAGGACAGGACGAGATCCCTTTACATGCTGGAAAATAGTTACTTGTAACTCTAGACTTCATAGACAACATCTGTAAGGAGCCAAGCAGACTGTTTATCAATGCTGGAGGAATTGAGGACAGCAACTGGACTCTCCCCTGCTGGTATTGCAGTTTCAGGGTCTGAACATTTGTATTTTCCTATTGTGCTTTATATATTATTCATTGAGGAAACCTGGCCAAACAAAGCCCCTGATACCCAGAGATTTCAACTTGCTTCTCATCCTTGGTTTTAACAGTCTCAATGAGGACATTTTCAATATAAGACTGGTTAAAAAATAATTTGGGGGAATAAAATAGAGGAAGGAGAGACTATTAACATGATAAAAGCCGGATCTCCATTTTTTTTGGAATATTTATTTTTATGGTAATAAAGAAATGGGGATAAAAATAAAGCACCCCATCACCCAGAGAACTGAGTCAGACTGATTTGAAAGAGTCTGTTCGGCTCTTTCAAATAGTAGCTGAAAGGGGAGGGAGGCTCAAAGTCAGGTCTTTAAGGTTTATTTCCCTAAGTGTTGTGCAAAAGGGGATTATGTAATGCTTTGGGTCCCTTTTATATATTTATTTATCTATGTTCTCCTGGAAAGGGTTTACTAGACCTAGAAGAAGAAAAAGGTGTAAGTGATGGATTATTAGGCAAACTCATTTGAGGTCAGAGTCAACAGTCAGATACCCCTATAGACCGATTTAAAAGTAGATATGGACTTTGCCCAGAAACAAGTCAGATTTGTGCAAGCCTTCAGTCAGACTTCCATGTCAACTGTCACTGTTTTCTTTGTTCGTTTCATGACTTTTTTCCAGTTCTTCCTTTGTTCCGTGTATGTGCCCATGTGCACAGAGAAGGTCAACATCCCCATCGGGCCCTGCGGCGGGATGTGCCTTTCGGTCAAGAGACGCTGCGAGCCTGTGCTGAAGGAGTTCGGCTTTGCCTGGCCGGAGAGCCTAAACTGCAGAAATTCCCGCCCCAGAACGACCACAACCACATGTGCATGGAAGGGCCAGGTGATGAGGAAGTGCCCTTGCCTCACAAAACCCCCATCCAGCCTGGGGAAGAGTGCCACTCCGTGGGAACCAGCTCGGATCAGTACATCTGGGTGAAAAGGAGCCTGAACTGCGTTCTCAAGTGTGGCTATGACGCTGGCTTGTACAGCCGCTCGGCCAAGGAGTTCACCGACGTCTGGATGGCCGTGTGGGCCAGCCTGTGCTTCATCTCCACCGCCTTCACTGTGCTCACCTTCCTGATTGATTCTTCCAGGTTTTCCTACCCGGAGCGCCCCATCATCTTTCTCAGTATGTGCTATAATATTTATAGCATTGCTTATATTGTCAGGCTGACTGTAGGCCGGGAAAGGATATCCTGCGATTTTGAAGAGGCAGCAGAACCTGTTCTCATTCAAGAAGGCCTTAAGAACACAGGATGTGCAATCATTTTCTTGCTGATGTACTTTTTTGGAATGGCCAGTTCCATCTGGTGGGTTATTCTAACGCTCACTTGGTTTTTGGCAGCGGGACTCAAATGGGGTCATGAAGCCATCGAAATGCACAGCTCTTATTTCCACATCGCAGCCTGGGCCATCCCCGCAGTGAAAACCATTGTCATCTTGATTATGAGACTGGTGGACGCAGACGAGCTGACTGGCCTGTGCTACGTCGGGAACCAGAACCTGGATGCGCTCACGGGCTTTGTGGTGGCCCCGCTGTTCACCTACCTGGTGATTGGGACTTTGTTCATTGCTGCAGGGCTGGTGGCCTTGTTCAAAATTCGGTCGAATCTTCAAAAGGACGGAACGAAGACAGACAAGCTGGAAAGGCTGATGGTGAAGATCGGGGTCTTCTCGGTCCTATACACAGTGCCTGCAACCTGCGTGATTGCCTGTTATTTCTATGAAATCTCCAACTGGGCGCTCTTCCGGTATTCGGCAGATGACTCCAACATGGCGGTGGAAATGTTGAAAATCTTTATGTCTTTGCTGGTGGCATCACTTCGGGCATGTGGATTTGGTCTGCCAAAACTCTGCACACGTGGCAGAAGTGTTCCAACAGATTGGTGAATTCTGGAAAGGTAAAGAGAGAGAAAAGAGGGAATGGTTGGGTGAAGCCTGGGAGAGGCAATGAGACTGTGGTATAAGGCTAGCCGGCCTCCACGCTTTCCAGGGGGAATGCCAGCATTGGGGTGCAAGTGCTACTAAAAAGCTTCATGCAGTGAATCTCAGTATGAACAAACTAGCAACACTTCAGTAACTCCCCCCCCCCCCCGCCCCCCCCCCCCCCCCAAAACCCCCCCCCCCCCCCCCCCCCCCCCCCCCCCCCCCCCCCCCCCCCCCCCCCCCCCCCCCCCACAT
>SJXQ01006219.1:42171-188148 GCA_006408695.1 Aepyceros melampus
CCAATAATCCACCACCACTCTCCCACCGCTGCCCATCCCCCAGCATCATAAAACTAGGATTTTGCTGCAGACTTTGGAATGATCCAAAATGGAAAAGCCAGTAAGAGGCTTTCAAAGCTGTGAAAAATCAAAACATTGATCACTTGAGCAGGTCGCAGCTTGGAGCGTAGAGGTCCTCCCGAGATTCCAGGAAGTCCAGGAGATGCTCCTTTTCCCTGCAGGGTGGGATTTGAGCTGTGAGTAGGCAACTTACAGGGAGAAAGATTAACTTTTTTTTAACCCTTTAAAAGTTTTAAATACTAACTGGGTCTTTCAGACAGCAAAGCAATCTATAAACACTGGAAACACTGGGTTCAGAGAAGTGTTACAAGAGTTTTATAGTTTGGCTGATCTAACATAAACATTTTCTGTGGTGCACTGTCTGCTGTTTAGAACTTTGTGGATTGCTCTCCCAAGAGGTGGTATCAGAATCTTTCAGTGCCTTTGTCATAAAACAGAATTGTTTGAACAAACAAAAGTACTGTACAAACACACATGAGGTATCCCGTGGATTTTTCTTCTCTCTCTCCCTCTTAAATTTCAACAGCTCCCTACTAGACTGCTGCTGTTTTCTCCATTTTACATTAATGACTCAAAATAGGTATTTTTATAGGAATGTTTGCACTGCAGCAGGTCTAATGAGGGGGGAAAGGAAGGGCGATTCACTTTCTTGACAATCACTTAATTCAGAGGAAAATGAGATCTACCAAATCGACTTACCTTACCCACCCCAGAGACCGATTGCATTGAGCACCAGGGACTTAATATATTTTACTTCGAGTGATTGTATCTATGCAGACGCCAGTCTGGAAGAGCTAAAATGTTACGTTTCTTGGCAACTTTGCATTCACACAGATTAACTGTATAATTTGTGTGTGTCAATTACAATTAAAAGCACATTCTTGGACCATGACTTAATAGTTACTCAACTGACTTTAAAACTATGGTCAGCTTGCATTCTCAGAATGATAGTGCCTTTTTTTTCTCTTTAGCATAAGAATGTTATCAGAGTCTGGTCTACTTGGCACAACGGAGACTTTTTCAATTTTGTAGAGGGAGCTAAGGACAACTAATCCAACTACTTGGTGCATAATTATTTCCTAGTAATTGGCAAGGGCTCCGTATAATATTTCATTGGAGGCAGTGTGGCCTGGAGTATTTATATGGTGCTTAATGAATCTCCAGAATACCAGCCAGGAGCTTGATTGGTTTGTAGGGAATAAAGTGTAGACCATATGAAATGAACTGCAAACTCTTACAGCACAGGTCTTAATTGTATTTTGCAGGGGTATCCAGAGCTTTTAAAATGTATGCTTTATATTCCTTGCAAGAGGGTACCCTCTAGCAGCCTCTCAAAAGTTGCAGGTCTTTTAAAGTTGTAACTGGCCTTTCTCCTCAACCCCCTGAGGTCTTCCGATCACAAGATCTTTGGGACAGATCGATGTAACAGGTTGCTGTCCTTGAAGTTCATCTCAGTCTGCTTTAGCAACTTTGGGATGATTATTTATTTATCCCTGCGGCGCCCCCCCCCCACCTTTAAAACAGGTAGGAAAGCTCTTTTATACCATTTATTTGTGGAAAAATGTTTCCAGGGACTCAAAATTGCAAATAGGAATTCAGATTCTGGAAATAAGCATGTCTTTGTTTGTTTGAGCTTCATGCCCCTGGTTTGACATTTTCCTTCCTTCTCTCTCTGTTCTGGTGTGGTTCTCAAGCTGAGATGAAGATGTGTGTAAGGACTGTTGCCTGTTTCGGAAGGCAGAGTCTTGGGGTTTCGTGCACAGATGCTAAGTGGACACTGGTGGTCTCCACTGTGTGTTCTGGGCCTGAGTACCTTGGCTGGACTCTGGGTCAGGGCTCCAGGAGCATGAGAAATGCTCCCCAGAAGGGCCAGTTGAACTCCATCTACGACTGCATTGCCCCTGAAACGTAGAATGTGAACTCCCTTTGCTGCTCGCAGACAGTTCCCATAGCTGGCCGGGGCCCTGGAGTGTGCACCCAGGGGAAAGCCTGCCCTTACTCACGCTCCTCTCCAGTGTCTTGGGAGTTGCTTGGAGACTCTGGCCCAGGAAAGGGAAGAAGGACCAGGCAGGGGTTTGCAATGCAGTTCTCTTTGTAATGTTTCAGTGACTGGGTGACCGAGATGAGTATCCTAGCAGAGGACCAGCCATGGAGAGGGTGCTCTGTGCTTATGAATGATGAAATAGTGACAGTAAGGGTACTTGGGTGAACCTGGATGCCCAAGTTCTGGAGCTTTCTGGGTCGTAGAATCTCTCTTCCATAAGTTTCTTGCCTTCTCGGGGGAAATATATTTGATCAGAACTGGCCATTGGCACACACTGGCAATGTCACAGGCTTATAGGTTGTTCCTTTCACATTCTAGACCTTGGAGGGTGTTTACGGTTTTAGGAAAGGAGCTTTGTGGCTGAAGAGTTAGTTATCAGTTACCTTAAAGTGAGTTATCATCACCTCTTAAATTGGTATTGGTTTGAAAAAAAAGTTAATTATCAGCACATTTATTGAATGCTAGCTGTGTGTCACACCCTGTGTTAGGCACCTTAAGGGACGTCAGGGAGGATCAACTCTGTTCCTCTAACCAATCCGACCTGGTTCTGCTGAACTTTGCCGTTGGTTTCAGAAGGAGCAGGGGCTGCTGAATTGCCACCTGTTTCACTGTCTCCATCCCATAAACCTCTTCCTGGGTCTTTGCAACTTTAACCCATCACTCAGCCCTTCCCAGGGTTCCTTGCAAATTGATGTACAGGGGTTTTGCCAGAAAGCATCAATTCTGTTACAGGACAGTCTCTATGGAAACCTCCCCGGACGATCATGAACCTTGGCTCCACCTAATGTGGCTTCTGGGGCAGGCCATTCAGGGCTCGGGGTTTTCTAGTGACTTGTGCACGCACGCTAAGTCGCTTCTGTCATGTCTCTTTGCGACTCTGTGGGTTGTAGCCCACCAGCCTCCTCTGTTCAAAAGGATTCTCCAGGCAAGAGTACCAGAGTGGATTGCCATGCCCTCATCCAGAGATCTTCCAACCCAGGGTTCAAACCTGAATCTCCTGCACTGGAGGCAGATTCTTTACCACGGAGCCACCCGGAAGCCAGGCTAGTGACTCACACAGGTGAATTTGAGGACAGCAGCTTGCTAGGGAAAAGGTTAGGGTTCTTCTCTTTCTCAGAAATCCAGGAGGAGCAGGTATATAATTGTAACTTCCTACCAAATCCCTTGGCCTGAAAAGGCCCAAGGGCACCTCTGTCAGCTTCCTCTCTGGCAGGCTCCTTTCTCCTCCTCCATAAGGGCTGCACCTCAGGGCAGAGGAACCTGGGCAGAGTGAAGCTGACCAGAGCCGCCTGCTGCAGTGCCTTGGTTGAGTCATATCCCTTTTCCTCTGTGGAGAACCGTTTCTTGATCCCTGAGACTGCTCCTGAACTGGCAGCTTGCTCAGGGACCTCAGCCAGGAGAAGGAGGGATACTCATTTATTTCCCTGAGATGCTCTCTGACTTTGCTTTCCCCTGGCCCTCTGTCTCCTGCGTCCCCCAAACCTGGACCCCAGGAAGCTTCTGTGTCTGGGTTCTGACACCACCATCACCCCAGCTCTGTTCTCTCTGCCTTGCCCCGCTCAGCCTCCTGTCCACTGAATTCAGTGTTGGGAACCCAGCTGAGGCCTGAGGGTGTAAAGAGGGACCCCATAGCCTCAGCCCTGGAAGGCAGACTCGCTGGAGATTTCACCCAGGTGTGCACACGCCGGCTGCCAGTGAGGGGGCCACCACCGCAGCTGGAAGAGGGCTGTAGAGTGCCCCCTGGAAGGAGCCCCCAGAGTCGACCTATGTCCTGAATTGCATTCCATGATGGGGGAAGTTGGAGAGAATTGCTGTCCCAGCCAATTTCGACACGTCTTTGGACCCTCGACAGTTCTTTTTGCCCCTTTACTGTACTTGGGCTCAGAGTCCCCGCCTGGGTTTGTATTAATCTGGCTAGGGACCTGGGTTCTCATCTTTCTCCAGGGCCTAGGTCGTAGATCTTGGAAACTCCTTACAGAGCATTTGCTCCTACTGAGGATCAGATCCCAGAGCCTTAAATAATGGATTTTGCTGCGCTGTGGCCTCGGCAGAGCTGTCTGCTGCCACGTGTTCTCCTCGTGTGGGCAGTGATGCCCACTGGGCGTTACCCGGAGGGAAGTGAACCCTGGAGCCCCCTCACCCGCCCCGACAGCCCTCTACCCCGCGGGAAACCCACTTGCTGTTTCTGTTTCTGATTTTCCTTGCTTCCCTTCTTCTTTGCACCAGCAAATCCCCAGTATTCACCCAGGCAACTTGTCGAGGGCCTGCTTGGGGACCCATGAGCCATGTCCTCCAAGCTTACGGAGCTCCCTGATGGCCCACAGAATTCAGTACACAACCACTGTCATCCCAGCAGGCTTCCTCGGAGGCTGCGAGCGCCCCTTCCCCCAGGAGCCTGGGTCCATCTGCCCTCCCACCATCCTGCCGAGGGCTCAGGCCGGCCTGGCTGGGGCCTTTGGGAAGGCGACGCTGATGTCTCTCCCAGTAGGGCGTCTAGGTGGCCCTGAATTTCTTCCTACCTCACAGGGATGTTGTGAGACTTCAGACGAGAGGAGGACAAAGGTTCCTTGAGCACTTGGTAGGAAAGGTGGAGTGAGTATCAGGTGTGATCTGGACAGAGATGAAATCCCGCCTGCTGGTGCGGTGGACAAGCTCGTGCTGTGTGGCCTTTCTCGGTCCCCCGGGCCACCTGAAGCCCCAGCCCCCTTGAGGCCAACCCGAGGGACTTTCAGATGTTCGACATTAGAGGTACCAGCAAACCCCTCGACGCGCCCTGAATGAATTGCTGAGCGCCAGAAGAAATGGACCCTGCTATCGAGGATGTACAAACGTATGCATTGATGTCTGTACTGTAAATTTCTAATTTATCACTGTACAAAAAAAAATAAACTTTGCTATTTAATTTTTGTATTAAAGGAAAATAAAGTTTTGTTTATTAGCTAGTGTGTAATTTGGCTTCTTCCTGCAGGTGTCTGAAAGCCCCTGGGAAGCACGCTTACTCAGAAGGAGAAATAAAGAACTGGGTTTGCAGGGCAGAGGCACAGCCTTGTCTTCTTTTTGCTGATGCAGTTTTCCCCCATGAGATTTCTCCTGGGTCAGCCAACCCTCTGAGGTCCAAGGTCAACAGAATCCATCACTGCTATGGTCATCGGTAACTCTCAAGAGGTCACGTGATGCTTCGGATGTGACTCAAGTTCTCAAGCTGTCACTCCATCACACCCCATTTTGGCATTTTCAATACACATGACCATTTTTACTCACCTTCTCAGTCCCTTTGGCTTAATGTTGCAGCCTGAAAAAAATTTTCTTATCATTGCGAGAGTTCAGGCCACTCGAAAAGGGGAAAGGGAGCTTTTTTTTAAACTCCAAATTTCTGGTTACACAATGGTTCTGTGTTGTGTAATCGACATGGGAGTATGTCACATCAGTCAGCCAGGAAAATGACTTCTTCAGCTAATTTTATAAGTTGGGTGGTCTGTGTCCCCATAGCCAGAAAAGTCATCAGACAAAGCAAATTCAAGGCCTTTGTCAGGACATTGCCATGGGAGCAAGCAATATTATGGACCACACGGGCACACAGGGGAGTCATTGCCATCGATTGGAGATGCTGTTGAGGTCCCTGAGGAGAATGTTGGCCCTCTTGGTTTACCTTTAAATTTCTTTCCACCCTTCAGTTTTACCTGAATACCACCCTGCTTTGCTGTGCCTAGAAAGCCCAGGGAGCAAGAATCTGCAATGCTCTTCTCCTCCACTGCAGATTGTTCTTGTACGTTTAAGTCCAACCGTACCTGAAGGGAGGCATGTAATTTAAATTCTCTTCCCTGGAACACAGGCTGTGTGTCTCATTTCATTACCTACTCATTATGTAGTTACAATGTTAGGGAAAAGTCAACACAATCTGGGGTGAATTCACAATAATCCCTTGCACTGGTACAAACCCTTTCTAGATAGAAAATGCTTTTATTTACATGATTTCATTTTACGCTCATGTCACCTTGGAGGTGAGCAAGGTGGGTGGGCACTACCTCCTTTAGAGATGAGAACTGAAACTTAGGGCGAGGGACTTGCTGAGGGGGACCTCTGTAGGTGAGTAGCCTGTTGGCCAGCCAGGCTCTCTCCTGCTTAGCCCAGGGTTTGGTTTTCGTTCTAATGGATTGGCAAAAAAATTCTGGGATTTCCCTATAATGTTATGGGGAAGCCCAAACCAACTTTTTGGCCAACCCAATACAGTGAGTTGTGACTTGAATTGTGTCTGCCCCAAAGACACCCTGAAGTCCTAACACTCTTTGCCTGTGAATGTGAGTTTCTTTGGAAATAGGGTCTTTGCAGTTGTAATCAAGATCAGCTCATACTAGATGCATGCCTGTGTGTTAAGTCACTTCATTCATGTCCGACTCTGCGACCCCAGGGACTGTAGCCCACCAGGCTCCTGTGTCCATGGAGTTTTCCAGGCAAGAATACTGGAGTGGGTTGCCATTTCCTCCTCCAGGGGATCTTCCCAACCCAGGGATCGAACCCAGGTCTCCTGCTTGGCAGGTGGGTTCTTCAGCACTGAGCCACCTGGGAAGCCCCGTTCCTCTGATGTCTTTACTGCAGATGGTTCACCGAGAATGGATAAATGTTTTGGCAGGCAACTCAATAACGAGACCTGGCCATGAGCTTCTGTTGTTTTAGGATTATATAGGTGATCACTCGGGTAAGTTTATCTGTAAGCTGGACACCTCTAGAATAAACCCCAGGATCCCGGACACTCAACCAACCTGAACCGGTCTTAGCTGCTCTCCCCGTCTACCCGCCCCTGATGGGAGCTCCGTATGCCAGGCCGGGACCTTGGCTGGAATGTGGCCCAAGGGTTTTTAGCATTTCTGTCCTGAGAACTGATTTTTTCTCTTTCCCATTTTAGCTTTCACATGCAATCATAATTTTAAAGTTGAGCAGACTCTTGACTAAAGAGGTCAGCCTTGGCCTCCTGTCTTCAGAGTTGCTGCAAACAGAAATAAACCACACTCCGAGAAGGGCGTTGCCGTCTGCTCGGTTTTCCTTCATGCAGTGGGGTGTAGGACTGGGAACATCTTGGTAAACGTTTTGAAAAGATTGGACCTGCAAAGATTTAGTCCAAAAAGTTTTCAAAACGGGACCTTGGTCCCACCCTGACCTTTTCCTTCTGTTTCATCCTTAAAGAGAAGAGAACCCAAGGATTCATCTGCTCTCGGGCAAAGGCTTCCAACTTCTCAAACTCCCTGGGAGAAAGAATAAAGGTAAGATTTATTACATTTCACATCAACTGGCTGATTTTCATCAACTTCCCACATGGCTTCCCTTAAGCCTCCGATGTGGTTTTCACCCAAGAGCCTGATGAATCTTACAGATAACCCACATTAGCAATGCCTATCTCTTTAAGAGACGAAATGATTGGCTATCTACCTTTTCCAAGATGCCAAAGGACTGCATCATTTCACTCGAGAGGAATTAAGTGTAGAGTGCAAAGCACTGAGACAGGGTTGATAAGTCACAGAGGAAAACCTGTCCTAGTTCCATCACTTTCCGTATACTGCCTTGCCTTTCTGTGGGTGTTTCCCTTCGTCTGCAAGGACTCCCCTCCTTTAACAAGGCTGTGTCTAGTCTTCCTTCGACATTGGGATCTTATGTCACCTATCCTGGGAAGACGTCCTTGAACTTCCAACTTGCCACTTCCTGCCTCCTTTGGCTTCTTCTTTTTAAAATTCGTTTATTTGGCTGCTCTGGGGTTTAGCTCCAGCACACAGGATCTTTGCTGCACACAGAACTCAGTTGTGTCACATGGGATCTAATTCCCCGACCCGGAGTCGAACCTGGGCCCACCCACATTGGGAAGGCAGAGTCTTAGCCACTGGACCACCAGGGAAGTCCCACTTCCATTGCTTACCACCAGTAAGTTTAAGCCTCTGTGCTTTCAACTCTGGGAGCCTTGATGATTGTACTGTTTGTTACAGTCTGTTGATGCATCCATCTCTCCACCAGAATGAGCAACCCAATGACGATTCTAAGCACCCAAAGGTGCCCACTCGCATGTCCTCAGGGCCTAGCAAGTGTTCGAAAATATCTGTGGAGAGACTAAGGAAGCTAGGGTAGAAGAAGATGGTGTTTTGTCTTGTTAGGTGGGGGCTTTGGTGACAGCTGTGGCCAGCATGGGAAAGAAAACCAAAGGTAACAAGAGGCATCACATAGGCCGAAGCGTCTGGAAAAAAGCTTGGGGGTAGTGGCAGAACCCTGCAGTCGTTGGTTGTGACACTGGTCACCTACCCACTGTGTTGCTTGTTGTCGTCTTTCTTCCCTCTTTTTTCTCTCCTTCTCCCCCTCCCCCCCCGCCCCACCCCCAACAAACATTTGCTGAGCGCCTACTGTATACAGAATCCTGGGGTTGGCTGGGGAAGGGAGAGAGGGAGTGATTGTCGAAAAAACCGCAAAGACAAGGTCCAACTCCGAGTCCAAAAGTACAGATGACGAAACAGAGAAAGAATCCATCTGTTATTAACAAGCTTAAAATTCCAAACCTGGAAAAACAAATCCTCTGTTGCTTAGTAAATATTTGTGGAGTAGCTGAACGAGGGTCCAGCCCCAAGATAACTAAGGCACAACCTTTTCCCTCCAGAAGTTCACGACAACAAACCACATGCCCTCGGTACCTGGTAAAGGTTCCGGACCCTCTAAGGGATCAGAGCTATTATTCATTATGTAATTTTTTCCTAATCTGAGTTCTGGGGCTTTGTTTGTTTAGTGTGGGTGCTGCAGCTTCTGAGGACTGAGTGCAACGGGAAAGCATTTTCTAAGCCATTGTCATCCCATTTGATCCCCTGAAGGACACTTCGGCCTCAACAAGTAAGTGTGCATGGAAGGGGCAGGAAGCAGGCAGAGTCTAGACACCACGACTTCTCTAAAACTTGGTCTGCTCATCAAAACCACCCCCTGTTCAAACTGAAAAAAAACCAGGGGACTTTCCTGGCAGTCCAGTGGTGAAGACTTCACCCTCCAGTTCACCAGACGCAGGTTCGACTCCTGGTCAGGAAGCTACGATCCCACTTGCCTCAGGACCCCCAAACACCCCAAAACATAAACAGAAGCACAATTTAAGTGAATTCCATAAAGACTTTAAAAATGGTCCACATCAAAAAATCTTTCCAAAAAATGTAAAAAATAAAAATCAAAACGCACAAAGTGGCCTCAGAGGCATTTAGCCATAGGACCAGCTGCATCCCTGACCGTCTTCGCTGGCGCGCGTGATTGATGATACCTGCACCCAGAGGGCGGTGTGCGTAGCTGTGTCTGCCGTGTGCCCTGTGGGATCCCTCTCTTGCTTCTCTCATGCCATAGTTCTACCAATGCAGAGAGTCTGCTCTACGGAAATGAAGACAAGCGCGCAGTCACCCTCCGTCGCCTCTTCTGCCCAGGAGAGGTGTGAAGAAATGGAAGGATGCCTGTGGGGAGGTGCGGGCAGCGTAATGGAGCCCGAGACTCTGGCAGCGGGAGGGAGAGTGGACTCAGGCCGAGTGAGGAGAGGCCTCGGAGGTTGCGCCGGCTCCTCGCCGGGCACAGGGCGGTGGCGAGGGTCTGGGCGGGGGAGGGTGTCTCCCGGAGCTCCCCCTGGCTGCCCGGGGGCCTGGGCTGCAGACAAGGCCGGGATGGGTGTGGGGGAGACGGGGCAGACAGACCAGTTCGAGAGACCGTGAAGGCCTCAGAGAAGCGGGTAGCAGAGATCTGGAAAGGAGGGGGTGATTTTCAGAGAAACGGGCGAGAGACCGCGTCCTCCTCGGCACAGTTCAATGAGCCGAGTCTGTGCTTTCTAAACGGCCTGTGCTCCAGAGGCCCGGAGCTCTCTGTTTGCTCCGGACACCTGATACAGCACACTCCCTGTACGTTGCAAGTTCCAGATAAATAATGACCGAAGGAATCACACCAGGGCTGCGGCCTGGGGCACCCCGAGGAGCTGGGGTTTCCCGAGGAGACGGACTCCCTCAAGGTCTGCAGGTCAGCGTGACACCATCCGTCGGGGGCTGGAAGGGCCAGGGGCCCTGGGAGGCGGGGACCGTGTTGAGCGGTTTCTGATGTCGTCTTCAGCCATCCCTCCACCTCTTTTGGCTCGGAGTTCCCTATTGAGACTATAGCTGCTACAGATTCCATAGGAAAGGCTTCACTAAGTATAAACACCAACTTAATCCCACTCACGCTTCCCATCTAGATCTTGTTTCTTGACAGTTTTCTCTGCGGGCTACTGTGATCAGTAAAAAAGAAGTCTGGACTGCCAGCCAGATCCACAGCAAAAGGTGTCATCAGCACACACCTTTTCCCTAGTCCTCTTCCTTTTAAATCAGAAATTCTGTATAACATTTTCCATCAGTGAAAGAGAGAACCACCACTTCCTAGCTTTCTCTCTCTCTCTCTCTCTCTTTTTTTTTTTGGTCCCCCTTTTTTTTTTAAACAACAGACCTTCCTTTTGGATTTGCATCAGCATTTAGCTAACTTCCTGAACACTTCACCCACTTCCTGAACTTATTCTGAGGAAGGAAAAACATCCTCCTTCAGAAATAAATGCAAATAATCACGGAGATTATTTTTATTAAATAAATAGTGTAAATGCAATGGAATTTCCTGTACAATGTACGTTTACTGTGGATATTTCAACAAGAATCTGTGTTGTGATCTCGTAGGAACCGTTTTATTTGCAGATAGTCGGAGGGGATTATAACCGTTATGTAGCTACTCAAGAGATAAGTTCTGAACATTTGCAATTTTTTTTTCTGTTTGCTGTTGTTAAAAAGTTTTTGTTTTGCCTTTTTTTTTTTTTTTTTTTTTCTGAAAAATCTGAACACTAGGGGGAATGGTTTTCTTTAGGTCAGCAATTCTGAAGCTTTATTTCTTTTAAAACAGGGTTTTCATGACCCCTAGTGGTGAATAGGGGGAAGGACCTCTTTAAAGTTGAAGGTGAGTGTCACACAGTGTCTCAGTGCTGAGGGTTTTTTAGTTATGCATTTGTCTGGGAGAAAACGGGCTTCCCTGGTGGTTCAGACGGTAAAGAATCTGCTTGCAATGCAGGAGACCCTGGTTCGATCCCTGAATTGGGAAGATTCCCCTGGACTCCAATATTCCGCCTGGAGAATCCCAGGACAGAGCCCATGGGGTCCCAAAGAGTTGGACATTGAACGACTAATACTTTGGGAGAAAACACCCATTGCAAGCACTTCTTAATGCCCATGCTGCCTAAGAACCCTGTAAAGTGATGATATGGAAATGGCAGTCCTTTAACATTTCTGGTGATGTTCTGTTCTTTTGATTAATATTTCTTCAGAGCCAGCCCACTGCCTAGCCAGCCCACACCTAAACTGGTTCAGTTTAAGAATGAATGAAAAATCTGAGACTTTGCAGAGAGAAACACATCGATATATCAAGTCAGAATCAGGGTCTCTTCAATTTTTTTTTTTTTTTAATGAAGGCGATCTCTGTATTTGTAAGAAGTTCGATTTGGTCATCTGGTTGTGGAGAAGAATGGTATTTTTCTGTTGAGTAAATCTCATGGACGCCTTAAAGATATGGTTTAGGCTGACTGTCCCTGTGTTTTTTGTTTTCATTTTTGGCTACACCACATGGCATGTGGGATCTTAGTTCCCCAACCAGGGATTGAACCTCAGGCCCCTTGCCTTGGAAGGGCAGTATCTTAACCACTGGACCACCAGGGAAGTCCCCTTGCCCGTTCGTTTATGAAGGGTTTACAGGACCTTTCTTAATGTTCTCCAGTGTGTCGGGCAGCAGCTAATTTTTAGAGGAAGCGGTGATAAGAGTCTGAGAAAGGCTTTTCGCCCCCACGTTCCTTGCAACTGCCGTCCAGCAGAAGGCTGCCTGGGACAGATGGGTATCTAGCCTCCTCATGTCTTCCCCAGGAAGAGGCTCCCTCATCCATTACCCAGGCTGACATTCTTCTGCAGGTCCATCCAAGGCTTCCACAGTCAGGCTCCTTCCCCTTTCCTCCAGCCGCACGTCCCGCCTCTTCCTCAGACATTGAGTATGTTCTAACCAATTCCAACTCCCCATGTGTCTCACTTTTCTCGGCTTTGCACATGCAGGTCCCCTCAGCCAGGAGACTCTGTCCCTCCAAGGCTCTGGGCTCAGTGCTCAAGACCACGTGTAAGGTTCTCTCTCCCGGGAGCCTTGAATAATCCCTCCTGGGCGACCTTGTTGTCCCCTGTGTGTCACCTCTCAAACACCTATAATTGCACGTTATCTCACATTCCATTGTTTGCACACATGTCTCTCCTAGACACGTGTGATAGTCTCAAGGACAAGGACTGTCCTGGCGCCTAACTCCCTGGCTTCTCCAGGTGCCCTGCAAATGTTCACTGATGTCCTGACACCAGTGTCTGTAGGCTTAGACTGTTCTGCTCAGCTGCAGTGTTTTGATAGGAGAGGGCAGGGAGCGTGCAGCTAGTTCAAAAGTAGAGTTGACAGTCAAGAGAGCAGGTCTTTGAAAGTGTACAGAACCACTTATTATCTCAAATGGCCTCAAACTTCATCCCCTGAGGAATATGATGGTTTCACCTAAATGATCTCTAAGTTTTTATCTGAGTGCATCACAGTTTCTATAACTGGAGGAGCTGTGATCTAAGCGTTTTTAAAACTCTGAGGTCAATGCAGGAAGTCTGTAACTGCGTGAAAAATACATTATGCACACATGTGTCTTTGAGGAGCTAAATGGTTCAATCTTTCATAGGTGGGTGTATGATCACAAAAGATTGAATACCACTGATGAAGAATTGTTGCAAAAAGGAGGCTCGTAATCTTTATTGGCTCAGTAGGAGTTGACACCTTCTGGAGTGCTTCACAAGGGAGGCTTATAAACCAGCGATTCTGCTGCTTTTTCTCCACTGTCCTTCATTAGGGCACCTACAGGTCTGGCCTACAATTTAAAAAGAGAGGTTAAGGGCTTTGGCCTGTGTTCCATGGATGTGGAATAGTGTCACCCTCCTGAGGTTCTAAAGGTATTGTGAAGGTATGATCAGAGCATTCCCCACATAAAGAATTTTTCCTGCTTCAGGAAAGCTATCCCAGAGTGCTCACCAATCCTGCCCAAGTGGTCCAGGTTGAACCCTCTGTTCAGGTAACCTACATGTGAAGCATGACTATAACATGTTCTGCCACTGTGGGCTGGGCTTGCAGCTGCTAGGATGATTTTGCTCCTGGATGGGAGATGATTAAAGTGAATTGCGGTCGAGAGAGGCAGGCTTCATGTGAGTGTGAGCTGGGCAGTCATTCAGAGTCTCAGGCTTTAATGCTTTTGCTGTCTTGAGTGAAGTGAAAGTGAAAGTTGCTCAGTCGTGTCCAACCCTTTCTGACTCCATGGACTGTTGGCTACCAGGCTCCTCAGCAGACAGTCCATGGAGTTTTTCAGGCGAGAGTACTGCAGTGGATTGCCATTTACAGTTCTTAATAATTTTTGAATAAAAGTGTCTATATTTTTACTTTGCTCCTGGTCCTGCAAATTGTGCTGCAGGACCCGAGGGGCTGCATATACCTGAGCAGCAGCGTGCGGTAGAAAGGGCACGAGCTTTGGAGTCAGCAGTTGGGAGTTCACATCCCCGTTCTGTAAATTTCCCAGCTGTGTGAGTGTGACTAGGTTGCGTCACGTCTCTGGCCTTCAGTGTTCTTATATCTAAAACGGTGATCATGGTGACCATAATATCTAACTTCTATAATTGTCAGGGCTGTTAAACAGTACATGTGATGGCACTGGCTGATAATGATGACAGTAATTTGAAATTAACAAGTTAAGAAAGAACAAAATATGTGAATGTGAAAAGGAGACCAAAACAAACCAAAAAATCCATACACACAGACTTTTAGAGGTGGGAGGAATCCTAAAGACGAGCTCTTAGGTCCAGCTGTTTTGACCTTTGTCCTTCCACAGTCCTCTGAATTAGACCACTTGAGAATATTATAATCATTTTCCTTTATTATCAATCTTTTTCCGCATTCAACTTTGAGACCTCCTCCGTGCCTCCCCAGACTTGGGACTGTGTCTATCCTTGAAAACAAACAAACAAACAAAACTCTTCACAACGCCTGTTATAAAGTAGATGTTTAATAAATAATTGTTGAAAGAATAAACTAGCTTATTGTTTGATTTTATTGTTGCAAAGCTGAAGCCCAGAGAAACTGAGTGAGTTACCCAGGCTCACAAGCCTGTCCTTGGCAAAGCCAGAACTGGAGTCCCTTCTGTTTGTTTTGAAAGGAGTGCTTAGGGCCCCGTGGGGACCCATGTAGAAACCATCTTTATTGCTTGCTGAGTTGCAGTGATCAGATTACCTGGGAAATGTCTGAGTCTTTTGTGTAAGTGTATATTTACTTATTTGGAGTAAAAAATCAGAGGGGAAGGCCAGCCACTGGGGCTGGAATGAATATCCTTTGGACTGTCCCAGAGAACTTCTAGAGAAAGCAATCCATCAGACCCCTTTACTGAGCTCACAAGCCTGGCTCCCCTCTCTCCTTCCCCAGATCCTCCTATTCATGAGATTATCCTCTGTGATGCTGATGTCCTAGCTGTGATTGATCACCCACTGCTATCTCGGGGACCTGAGAGTGACCTTCTGGGTGCATTTGTAAGGGGAAAAAAAATAAAAAACTTGAATGCATCCTCCGGTTGGTCTGAGATAAGGGGGGCTCAGAGTCATCTTTCATTAGAAAGATGGAAAAGCAATCATTGGAAAAACAATCTAAACAATAAAAAAAATCCATAAGAAAATATTCTCCTTCCAGAGACTTAAAAGATACTTCTCATTTCAGCCACCCCACTGACATGATACCACTCCTAGGCAAGAAAAACAAATGTGTTTGTGAGAGGAGGAGAGGAAGGGAAGAGAGGAGAGATGGAAAGGTTAACAGAGGAAGGGAGGAGGCAGAAGGGAGGAGGGGCGGGATGCAGGGAAAAGATGAGGAAACAAAGACGGAGAGGCTGAACGTATTTGAGAAGAGATGTGGGACTCATATTTACCTGAGGAATCCCAGAAAGCTGAATCAGACCATCAGGATGAACCAGTCTTGTTAAACTCACTTGGTTCAGTGTTAATTCTCAGGCTGGGAAGGAAGCATCAGAATACAGCGAAAAGATCTGGATTTGAGTTTCAGCTTGAATGACAGTTTGCTGTGAGGACAGAGACTTGAATTTTTTAAGTCCTAGGCCTCAGTTTTCTAACTCAGAAGTAGGGGGAAATAGAGGAAATGAGACATACGAAAGTCATTTGAAAAAACAGAATGTGACTCAAGCAAACACGGCCTCGAATTTACACACGAGCTGGATCCATTCCACTTAAAACAGGCTTTGACACACCCCCAGCTCTGCTCTTCAGAAGCTCTGATGGTCTCGTGACATCATTATGCTCAGGTGAGCTCATTCTGAGTCGTGGGTACAATTCTGAAATCATAATAAAAAGAGAAAACAGACACATGGCTTCCTACCAGCTTTCAACACGCTTGCTACCCTGGAGTGGGCAGACCTGGCTGGCAATGAGATCTGAGGCCAGTCCTGCCGCTCCAGCGCTGGGTGTGAGTGAGCGTGACCACCTGCAAAGTTCTCAGCCTCGTCCACCCTCCCTCTTCCCACTTCTGATGGGAAAACACCCTCCTCCCTGTGTTGTCGGTGGCTCAGACGGTAAAGCATCTGCCTGCAATGCGGGAGACCCGGGTTCGATTCCTGGGTCGGGAAGATCCTCTGGAGAAGGAAATGGCAATCCACTCCAGTACTCGTGCCTGGAAAATCCCATGGACGGAGGAGCCTGAGAGGCTACAGTCCATGAGGTCGCAAAGAGTCGGACACGACTGAGCGACTTCACTTCCCTGTGTTGTCAACACAAAGGCAAGTGCTGAGTGCAGCTCTTGATGTCTGTTGGAGCCTCTGCCTATGTTGATCGACCCTGCACCCTCAGTTCCAGCACAGAGCAGATGGGAAATACATAGTGTTCTTCCTCCTCCTCTTCTCTTTTTCACTCATCTTACCTCCTCCCCACTCCCACTTACTCAGGTGTGTTTCCTTGGGCCCCAAAGTGAAAGCTTTGGATCTGCGTGTCTGAGATGTTGCTTGACAGCATCTCTGTGAAGGCTTCAAATAGGAAATGCAGCCACTGCACTAAGCCCCTTATATTCTAGCCTACATGTTGTGAACTTTCGAAGATGTGGCTGTGAAGACCGGATGGAATTGGAGGCCCAGAGAAAGGATGAAGAGAGAAAAAGCGAGAAGAAGAAACTGAAGAACCGAAGGGATTCAGGACACAGGGAACGGCAAGGGGATTTTCTCTACTTACCGAGGCACCGTTAGTTTTTGAGGCACCAGACGGGAAAGTAGAAAGAGGCATGAAAGTTGCAGCAGCCGCTCAGAATGCAATCCAGGGCTCCCGCGGCACCCCTGACGAGAGAGATGAGCTACCACCCAGAAAGCACTGGATCGTTTTTTCAAGAGGATAGGTGGAATTGAACCTGGCGTGGAACCAGGGCTTGTGCCATCCACGTCAGCTGCGAGTGGGATTGCAGCCTCCCTCTGTCTCTGTTGCTGACGACCCTTCAGCTCTTCCATCGCCCACCTCCGCTCCCTCCTCCATCACTAACTCCCCTGGCCTGTTCACCCAGCGCCCGCCCCTGTTTGCTGGGTGTGGTGTTGCGCTGTGCTACCATACTTTTCAAGGTCCTGTACTGTAAGATTAAAAATGTTTTCTTTATTTTTTGTTTTGTAACATATTATTAGTGTGAAAAGCATGATAAACCTGTTACAATACAGTACTATACAACCAACTGTGTTAGTTGGCTCCCTAGGCTGACTCTGTTGGACTTACAGACAAATTGGATTTATGAACGCATTCTCAAAACGGAACTCGTTTGTGTGTAGGGAACTTACTGTATTTTATGGTTGTATATCTGTCTTGGGTGTCAGCAGTGAAAACAGATTCCAGAGAGCTTATTTGCAGAGCAGTTTATTGGAGGGATATTAGGGGATGGAGAGAACTAGAAACGGGTAGAGATCAGAGGAAGTTCTTGTGCTGTGAAGAAAGCAGTGGGGGAGGGGGAAATGTCCAAGTGTGAGTTTTCTTTTGGTTGATAATTTGTTTTGTGGACACGGACGTGTCATTTCCCATCCTAGGCCTCCGGTCTCCCACCCAGGAGTGGAGAGTCAGAGGGCGAGGCCGGCGAGGTCACAGCAGCCGTGTCCTGGCAGCAGAGTGGTCAGCAGGTCAGTCCCACTGCTTTCGAGCCAATGGCTCCAGCTCTCCGCGTGGATAACCACCAGCCACAGCTGTGTTCCTGCACTGATTCGTGGAGGCTGCCAGTTCAAGGGAGGACCACCAGAGGGGCTGAGCCCAAGTCAGTTGCCCATCCTCAGATTTTGCCAGTCCCAGTGTGTGAGTGTGACGTGTCTGTGTGAGTGTGTGTGTGAGTGTGTGAGTATAAATGTGTGTGAATGTGTGTGTGTGAATGTGTGTATGTGAGTGTGTGTGAGAGTGTGTGTGAATGTCTGAGTGTGTGTGTATATATGAATGTGAGTGTGAATGTGTGTGAGTGTGTGTTGTGTATGTGTATGAGTGTGTATGTGTGAGTGTGTGTATGTGTGTGTGACTGTGAGGGTGTGTGTGTGTGGGTGTAAATCTGTGTGAGTGTGTGTGCATGTGTGAGAGTGTGAGTATGTGTGTGAGAGAGTGTGAGTGTGTGTGTGAGTGTGTGGGTGTGAATGTGTGTGTGTGAGAGTATGTGTGAGTGTGTGTGTGTGTGTGAGAGTGTGAGTGTATGTGTGTGAGTGTGTGTGAGAGTGTGAGTGTGTGTGTGTGAGTGAGTGTGCATCTGTGTGAGTGTGTGACAGAGACAGAGAGGTCCTGACTACTTTTGATGTGAAAGATGAGTTCAACCTCCCACCAAGAAAAACCACACCAAGATCAATCCTTAGAAAGAGAGAGGGATTGGTTGAGAGACACTAGACAATTAAACTAGGACGCCTGTCCAGTTGCAGCTCAGAAGAGGATGTGCAGGCATCTTCCAGAGGCCATGGACTCTGAGGTTCCGCCTTGTGTGTAGGGGGGTCCTCCATCCACTGCTGTGGATAGGGAGGGCCCTGCAGAGTCTGCTCGTTCATGGTGGCTTTGAAGAAAAATCAACATTAAATGAAAACAAATAATTAGGAATTTATTGTGATTGAAAAACACATATAAACAATTTCCACTTTCACTTTGAAAGTGGCTCGGTCATGTGCAACTCTTTGGGACCCCATGGACTGTATAGTCCATGGAATTTCCAGGCCAGAATACTGGAGTGGGTAGCTTTTCCCTTCTCCAGGGAATCTTCCCAACCCAGGAATCGAACCCAGGTCTCCCGCATTGCAGGTGGATTCTTTACCAGCTGAGCCATAAAGGAAGCCCAAGAGCACTGGAGTGGGTAGCCTATCCCTTCTCCAGCAGATCTTCCCGACCCAGGAATCGAACTGGGGTCTCCTGCATTGCAGGCGGATTCTTTACCAGCTGAGCTATGAGGGAAACCCAATAAACAAGTTGAATTCAATTAAATTAAATACACTCTGCCTCTGAGTGTAGACAGGTTTGGAGAAATAGCCATGCGGACATTAGTCACAGGCCATCTGAAGAGCTGGTCCCTTACCATTTAATAAACAAGTTGAATTCAATTAAATGGTAAGGGACCAGCTCTTCAGATGGCTTGTGACTGATTTCCGCACAGCTGTTTCTCCAGAGCTATCTACACTTAGAGGCAGGGGCTTCAAATAGCCCATGTGTGTTTCTTACATCCTCTCAGCTCTCAGCATGCCCCTGAATGTTGGGTGGCTGTGTCACTGATCGTATGGTCTCTCCTTCAGGAACTGACTGCTTCGTTCTTTCATATCTTTAAAACCCTAATCATTCAAAAAACTAAATTAAAAACTCAAACCAAACAGCTGAATGCATTTTTTGTTTGGGAAAGCCCAGTTTTCAGTAGATTACTGTGGGCAAAGACATCTGCCCCGCCGCCCTGCCACTCTCTAGCCCCAACCTTTCTTTTTAGCCAAAGAACAAGTATTCTGATGAGTCTCAGAAGTCATTGGACATATTTCCTGCTAAAAGGTGACAAACCAACAAGAAAATAATCGTTAATCACCCCCCAACTCTTCACTGCAAATAAACAGGGCTACTTTGGACAGTTTAGATAGTGCACTGCTGCTGCTGCTGCTAAGGTGCTTCAGTCGTGTCCGACTCTGTGCGACCCCATAGACGGCAGCCCACCAGGCTCCCCCGTCCCTGGGATTCTCCAGGCAAGAACTCTGGAGGGGGTGCCATTTCCTTCTCCATAGATAGTCCACAATCACCTCCAAAATTTGGTATGGATTATGTTAGACTAAATCCTCACTTTTGCACAGGGCTTCACCGTTTATATAGAGCTTTATGGCTTGCATGGGCTTCCCAGGTGGCTCAGTGGTAAGAAGTCTACCTGCCAACGCAGGAGACCCAGGTTTGATCCCTGGGTCAGGAAGATCCCCTGGAGGAGGAAATGGCAACCCACTCCAGTGTTCTTGCATGGGAAATCCCATGGACAGAGGAGCCTGGTGGGCTACACTCCATGGGGTCGCAAAGGGTTGGACACGACTGAGCAGCTGACTGAGCACACACACACACCCATAGTTTGCCTGGAGTCTGCAGTTTGCCCTCTTAAATGCGTTATTTTATTTGAGGCCCATAATAGGCCACTGGGCAAGCATCACTTTTCTTCCAATTACTGTAAATACCTCCTCGACTTGTTCAGCGTCCACCCTTTCTTTTTTCTTTTACATTGAGGCATACTTAACATCTGATAAAAAGCACAAGTCTCAGTTGTTCACTCTGGCAAGTTTTGACAGTTTTACACACTGTGTAACTGCCAGGTACAGACAGACACAAAACATTTCCATCACCCCAGAACATTTCCTCACTTTTCTTTCCAATTTCCCTCTCCCCCCAGCAACTACTTTCTGATTTCTATCACTACGATTTTTGTTTTTTGGTATGTGAGTTTCATTTCATATCAATGGAATCACACGGTATATGCATGAATTATCCATGCTGTGGATATCAGGAGAGTCTACATTTGTATTGCCAATAGTATTCATTGTATAAATACATCACAATTTGCCTTTGAAATCATCTTTTGATAGAAATTTGTGGAGTTTGGGGGGGCATACTTTTTGCTTTTATAAATATAGCTGCTATAAAAATTCTTGTACAAATACTTTTGTTAACATATGTTTTCATTTAACTTGGATAAATACCTAAGAATGAAATCGCTGGGTCATAGGGTAGATGTATGTTTAACTTTTAAAAAAAGCACCAAATAGTTCTCCAAAGTGGTTTGTCAGATATATGGCTTGTCAACATCCACTTGGCTTCCTCCAGTCATTTCTCCTTGTAGACTCCAGAGCAATCTATTCAAAACATAACCTTGATCCCATCACTTTCCTGCTGAAACCCTTTCAATGGTTTTCCACTACCCTTCAGATGGAGTCCAAATTTTTAAACACAGCGTGCATAGCTTGGCCCCTTGCTTGCATCAGCTACTGCTTCCTGTCTCCCTGCCCCCTTGTATCTGCATTCCAGTCTCCTTCCCTGTGAAGCTTTTTCCCTCCTCTTTTCCTGGATGACCCCTGTTCATCCACTGGACCCTCTGCCCATTTATCCTTCAAGTCTCAACTTATGGCTTACTTCCTCAGGGGCTTCCTCTGTGGACGAGGTCAGGTCACACGTTACCTGCTCCTGTCACGTCTTCTCCTTCTTAACATTCATTGTGCCGTTGTTATTTTTAAATTGCGTATATGTATTTCAGGTTTTGAATATACACTCATACTGTTCAAAAATTCTCAAAAGAAGAATTTTAGGTGCACTCCTGTTCCATGTTGCCTGGCTTCCCACCTACCTAAAAAAACACAGAAAACCTCCCTTAAATCCCTTTCCAGAGGGACTTCCCTGCTTAGTGAACTAAGATCCCATGTGTCTCGGGGCAAGCTAAGGCCACGTGTCACAGCTGGCGAAGCCTGCGTGTTACAGTGAAGAGTCTGCACAACAGCAAAAAGCTTCCTCTCCAGAAAGTGCCTGTGTGAGATTTTTACACACATGTGCACTATGCTAATTATTAGTATTACTCTTTGTAATATCACTGCATCAATTTATTATATTACAATATTAGTATATACACTAATATAAAGAATATATACTAATTATATAATATATATTATATATGTATATATACATATAATATATAAATGTATATATAATATAAATATATACTAATGTAATAAATTGATGCAGTAATATTACAAAGAGTAATACTAATAATTAATATAGATATATGTGTATGAAAGTGAAAGTCGCTCAGTTGTGTCCAACTCTTTGTGACCCCATGACCTATACAGTCCATGGAATTCTCCAGGCCAGAGCTGGTAGCCATTCCCTTCTCCAGGGTATCTTTATGTGTAAAATCTCATAAAGGCATTTTCTGGAGAGGAATTTTTTTGGGCTGTATTATACATATATATGTACACTAACATAATTAATATATATATTAATATAATAAATTGATACAATAATATTAGAAACAGTAATACTTTAGTATAGTACATACATGTGTAAAATCTCATATAGGCATTTTCTGGAGAGGAATTTTTTTTAGACTGCATTATATATACATAAACCAATATAATTAGTATATATACTAATATAATAAGCAAATATACTAATATAATGAATTGATACAGTAATATTAGAGTAATGCTAATGATCAGGATAGTGTAAATGTGTGTAAAATCTCATACAGGCCTCTTCTGGAAAGGAATTATTTTTGGCTGTGCAGGCTCCTCATTGAACAACTACTCTATCGTTAGTCTCACATTAGTGCACTCTACACACCATCCTGCACTTTGCTTTTTTCACTTAGCAATATGTCTTGGTAATTTTCCTTTTCAGAACTTAGTTCGCTCATTCTTTGTCACGTCTCCCTGACGTTCCATCTAGGGCTGGTCTGTCCCTTAAGCCTGATGCTCCGTCTAGGACTGATCCAGGCCCATCCGGATGGCCATTTCAGTTGTTCTTCATCTTTTGCTAATCAATGTTGCAGTGATAACAATCATATACACATGTTACTTTCTTGTGAATTTTAGAACACCCAAAGGATAATTTCTTAGGAACAAATTGCTGGTACAAAAGGTTAGAGTTTGTATAATATTTGAACAAATTTTGGCAAATTGCCTTCCATGGGGTTGTATCACTTTATGCAGCCACCCTCAGTGAATCAGAAAGCCTGTTTGCCCTTGACCTTGCTGTATTTGTTGCAGAGCGTTTGGAGATCTGGCAATGTGAGAACAGAAAAAATCATCTTGGCATAGTTTGTTTTAGTTTGCATTTCTTACCTGAGAAGCTAAGCATCTGGTAGGATTTGTTGTAGTTTTAATTACACAGCACAGTGCCTGGCAATATATCCAATATATCTACCAATACAATAACAAACATATGTATTGTCTATTAACATATATCATGTATTCCAAATGCATATATTTTATTTATTAATATATATTAAGCATATGTACTGTATACAAGTATATATAATTGTTGAAGGAAGGAAAAACTGAATGATGATCAAAGAGCTTAAGGTCAAATGATTTAGGACACACAGCTCGTAAGTGAGGATTTTCTGGCACCGAGTACAGTATGATTTCTTTTTTAAAAAATATTTAAAAAATTAATTTACTTATTTTAATTAGGGGCTAATTACTTTACAATACTGTAGTGGGTTTTGCCATACTTTGACATGAATCAGCCATGGGTGTACATGTGTTCCTCATCCTGAACCCCCCTCCCACCTCCCTCCCCATCCCATCCCTCAGGGTCATCCCAGTGCACCAGCCCTGAGCACCCTGTCTCATGCATCGAACCTGGACTGGCGATCTATTTCATATATGGTAATATACATGTTTCAGTGCTATTCTCTCAAATCACCCACCCTAGCCTTCTCCCACAGAGTCCAAAAGACTGTTCTTTATCTCTGTGTCTCTTTTGTTGTCTTATATAAAGGGTCATTGTTACCATCTTTCTAAATTCCATATATATGTGTTACTATACGTACAGTATGATTTCTATCAGCGTGTGCAGAAATGGCAACCCACTCCAGTATTCTTGCCTGGAGAATCTCATGGTTGGAGCAACCTGGTAGGCCACAGCCATGGGGTCGCAAAGAGTCGGACACGAATGAGCGAATTCACTCACAGGGAGAAAGGAAAAGGAGAGGCTATTAAAGGGCAGAAGGTAAAAATCTTGGCTCTGCTCTGCTAGGTGTTACTGTTGAAATCATTTATAAGATGCCAGGTATACTGTTTAATAGGACATGCAACCCACTAGTATTCTTGCCTGGAAAATCACATGGACAGAGGAGCCTGGTGGGCTACGGTCCACAGGGCCGCAGAGACTCAGACACGACTGGACTGGAGCTGGATGAGGAGGACCCTGCCTAATGCCAGCTGGAGAGCACCCAGCTCAGGGCCGGCTTCCCGGCCCCCATCACGCTGTTCAGTGACGAGCATGGGGGTGAGGGTCAGGCTGGTCTCGGTTGTGACTCAGCTCTGATCACAGCTATGAGACTGTCGTCTCCTAGGAGCACCTTCCTGCCGGGGGAAAGGAGATGACAACAGAAACCTCGAGACTTCGGCTGGTCCTCAGCCCTCTGCTTCCAGCGAATCCCCTCCCTCTTTGTGCCTTGTGACTCCAGGTCCCTGGGAGAGATGGTTGGGCCCAGAGTGAAATGGCTCAAGTGAGGTCCTTCAGAATCTCAAAAGAATTTGGGCATAGGACCCAGTGTGTGTGGTTGGGGGGGTGGTGGCTGGGAGTGCTGTGCTCAGTTGCTCAGTGTGTCTGCTTGTGACCCGGGGACTGTTGCCCCCAGGCTCCTCTGAGGTTACAGCCTAGGAAGAGAAACGCGTCAGCCTTTTCTGATGAACTTGGCTCAGCCTGGCAGTGCTGAGCCCTATAACGGGATGGACTTTGTAAGCGGTCCTGAGTAGTTAGAGGTCACTCCACACAGATGGAGAAAGGGAAGCAGGGGGCTTTCTGAGGGCCTCCAAAGAAGAAAGAGTGGCTGATTGGTGAATTCCTGGTACTTTTCTCAAATTCACCAAAGACTGAGTGTAACCTGAAAGGGGGTTCTTTTGCTTGGACACAAGGAGGGTCACCCCAACACAGAGGTGCAGGGCGGGGAGATGGTGCTCCTTGGAGAGGGAGCCCACTTTCTGAGCTCTAACTACCCAGCTTCCGCTTCTCATCTCTTCTGAAACCCAGTCACACTTCTTGGTCTCAAGTTTTCTCTGATGCATGACCCTTACAATGGTGTGTCCACCTTTATTTAAATTCTCCATTGTGGGGCCTTTCTGGTGCCCAGATCCTTTACGCTCTAAGTCACACAATTGTTGAGGGTTTTAAATGAAGAAATGAGATTACCAAAAGGACCTACTGTGTAGCACAGGGAAACTCTGCTCAATATTCTGTAATAACCTGAGTGGGAAAAGAACTGGTGCCTCCAATGGTAAAGGATCTGTCTACAAAGTGGAGGACCCGGGTCTGATCCCCGGGTCGGGAAGATCCCCTGTGGGGAGTATGGCAACCTATTCCACTATTCTTGCCTGGAGAATCCCATGGTACGGAGGAGCCCGGTGGGCTACAGTCCATGGGGTTGAAAAGAGGTGGACATGACTGAGCAACTAACACACATGTATATGATTGAAAATTTTTGCTACATACATGAAACTAAGACAACGTTGTTAATCAACCATACTCCAATACAAGATAAAAATTAAAACAAAATTAGGGTATCGGAAAAATTAAATTATATAAACTTACAATTAAATGAAAGGTAGCAAAATATTATCTGTAACATTTAATTCAAATAAAAATTCCAATAGGATTTTTTGAAGGTACATAGAAACTCTTTCTGAAAAAAGTGAAAGGAAGGAAGAAAGAAAGAAGGAAAGGAATATAGGGCACCTAATGAGATGGACTCTCTCTCTCTCTCTCTCTCTATATATATATATATTTTTTTTTTTTTCCCCCCAATGGAAGAAGGGATGGGGATGAGCCTGTCAGTCAACTCATTTCCAGTTTGAACAGAACACAGAACAAACTCATTTCTACTTGAAGGTCAGACAGCTTCCCAAAGTAGTCTATTTGCTCTGAAAGATGCTGAAGCCATGTTTGTCACAGGCTGGGGAGACAGTGGGAGACATACTTGGGTAGGAATTCAGGCTCCAGCTCCTACAAAAGTCATTACTTCCATGAGTCTGAGTTTTCTCAACCATAAAGAAAAATTTGTGTGGCTGCTATAAGCACTAAATGTGCCCTTATACAGAGTGAGAGCTCAGTGAATGGTAGGTATTACTGTAATATCTTCCCAAAAGAGTCAGGAGAACCTCCATTCTGATGGGAAGAGCTACTTGCCTGATGATGCTTCCCTTTTAACCCAGGGTCCAGAATCAAGGTTACGACGTTGCCATGGCACCCTTGTTACCCATTAAGGTTGTGATCTTGCAAACCCCTTTCCCTAACTCTACTTCTGAAGACTATCAGACAATGAGAAGAACTTATCAGCCTGACTGGACCAGGGGACATGTACATATGTGCACCCACACACACACACACAAGCTTCGAACAGCTATTTTTCAGGGCAATTCCTGCTTGGGTCATCTCCTGCCAAGAGAAAAATGTAAATCACTTTTCAGTCCAGCATCCAGCGGCCCCGCAAACCAGTCCAAGAAAAATTCAACTTTCGTCTACATAACAGAAACTGGGCAGCCAGCCAGAAAACTTTTGTTTTGTGTTTTTAAGACAAATTAAGAGAAATGCAACGTGCTCTTCGTCAAATGATGTCTGTGGTGATGAAGAGCGGCCCCACAGGGCTAGGGTTTAATCCTGGCAAAGGACAAGGGTAATTTGCTGGGTTGGGCTAAGGGAGGACTTTCAAGGGGTAAACTCCTCTGGGTGACTTAAAAGCTGCAGAAATCGTGAAGGAGGGAATCACCAAGAACCTCAGCACCCAAGAGGTTGGTTCTAAACAAGTCCCAGATCCGAAGCTGCTAAGGGTGGAGTAGGAGTGGGAAGCTGAGGGTAGAGGGAAGCTGGAAGATGAGGTGGGGTAGAGGGAAGCTGGAAGATGAGGTGGGGTCAGTTCACCAGAGGATGTGAGTTTGAACCTTCCCCCTCGAGGCTGTGGGAGCCCTTGGAACCAATGTAAGCAATGATATTGTCTTTCCCATTCTTCAGCTAAGCCCTGATGGAACTGGGAGTCAGGAGCTTTCTCATGCTCATGTGATTATTATAACAACACTTGGAGGTAGACTTCATTACCTTTCTTTTCCAGTTGAGTAAATGGAGACTCAGAAAGTAACTAAACTGCCCAGGATTACCAGGCTTAGATGGATCAATACTTGGAGTCCAAGAGCCTCCAGGCCCAGTCATTGAATTTTCCAGTTTGGCCCCAAAGCAAGGACAATATCTAAATTATGCATCTTTGTTTTCCCTACCCCTCCCTGCCTGGTCCCAGCTCTCCAGAATTCAGTTGACTTTGGGAGGTTGAAAACTCAAACATGACCTCGCCTTTCCCCCGTCTCCAGCAGGCCCTGGGAATGGCTGTTGGAGCTGGCAAAACAAGGGCACTGTGAGGCCAGAGGCCCTTTGCTCCCCTCCTGAGCACATTCCCTTTCCCTGTCCCTTCTCACAGGGGGAGGAATTTTGCCCGTGGGAGCGGTCTCAGGTGCCTCCCTAACGCATTCCTGCATCTAAATCAGATGCTGGTCAATGTTTCAGCCCCCTGCCTCCCTCCCAGCCAGATCTTCTGAAGCTGGTGAACAATTAACCACCAGAGACCTCTCTCCCAAAAAGCCTTCCCGCAATTTGCCGTGCTCCTGCACGCTCAGTCGTTCAGTTGCATCTGACTCTTTGCAACCCCATGAACTGGGACCCACCGGGCTCCTTTGTTCATGGGATATTTTAGGCAAGGATACTGGAGTGGGTCACTCTTTCCTCCTCAGAGTATCTTCCCGACCCAGGGATCGAACCCATATCTCTGGCATTGCAGGCGGTGTCTTTACTTGCTGAGCCCTCTGGGAACTACTGGGTGTCGAGGACCTACCAAACCCCTCCAGTCTCCAGGGAGCCTCTTGTATCCATTTTTATACTGATTCTGATGATATACAGTTCTTCCAAACAAGGAAATACATCTTAGGGGACCACTGAGCCAAAGCACCCACACTCAACGTTTGGATTACATCTTCTGTTGAAAATTCTTACAAAGAACAGAGAAGAGGGGCGGACATTCTAACTTTGCTCTGCCACCTAGCAGTCAGCTCACCTTAGCCAACGGTCTTAACCCATGCAGGTTTTCTCTTCATTTATTGAGTGAGGAGAACCATTCTTTCCTCTTCCATTTAGTATACAGGTTAACATCCATGGAAAACTGTTCAGCCTGTGTGTGTGTTAGTTGCTCAGTCGCGTCTGACTCTTTGTGACCCCATGATCTGCCCATGGAATTCTCCAGGCAAGAACACTGGAGTGGGTAGCCTATCCCATCTCCAGGGCATCTTCCTGACCCAGGAGGGATGATCCTGAGCCTCTGCATGGCAGGCAAATTCTTTACCATCTGAACTACCAGGGAAGCCTATAGTAGAAATTTAATAAGTATTCATACCTAAGAAACTGTAGCTTAAAGCTTGTAAAAGCATAGCCTTCTGGAACTGAAAAGCCCCTGACAGAGCTGTACATCTTTTATAAATGAGGGTGCCCAGAGAGAGAATTCGGGGCTGTATCTATCAGTCTCTCAGGCAGTCAGTGCTTTGTAATCTAGTTCAGCTTTGTCTAGTAGAAATACAATATGTAAGCCATATATGTAACTGTAAAAACTTTTTTAGTAATCACATTTAAAAAGTAAAAGGAAACAGGTGAAGTTAACATATTTTACTTAACTCACTGTAGACAATATCCCTTTCGTGGATCACAGCCTTGTTGTGGAAGGAGCTTGAGTAACTCAGTGAAGCTCTGAGCCATGCCGTAGAGGGCCTCCCAAGATGGATGGGTCCTAGTGGAGAGTTCTGATGAAACGTGGTCCACTGCAGAAGGGAGAAGAGGGCGGCAGAGGATGAAGGGGTTAGATGGCATCACTGCCTGATGGACATGGACTTGAGCAAACTCCAGGAGACAGTGAAGGATAGGGAAGCCTGGCGGGCTGCAGTTCATGGGGTTGCAAACAGTCGGACATGACTTAGCAACTGAACAACAACAAAGACAATATATTTTTCATGTAATCAACAAAAAAAGTATAAGCAAATTATTTATACTTGTTGTGCCGAACTTCACAACCTAGTGGGTATTTTACACTTGGAGCACAGTTGACACAGACTAGTCATACTTCAAGTGCTTAAGAGTCAGGTGTGGCTCGCGACTACCATAGGGACAGCACAGATTTAGTCAATGTGAGTCAGGAAGCATTCTGTGCACCGTCTATGTTCCAGGCATGCTCTGGAGGCAGGGATATGAGGGTGACGAAACCCAGCGGAGGATGAAGCGGACAGCCTTGGAAGCCAGAAACCGTAACCAAAGGTTGGGAGTCCCTCCCCATCTAGGCTGCTGGATTATGCATTTGTATATTTGGTTGAGCAAGTTAAGAAGAAAGTTCTCCAGGAACAATATCTGAGCATTTTCCTCTACTCCAATACCAGGGATAGCAAAGGATTTGTTCCAAACTGCTGTTATGTTCTAGGCATTGTGTTCTGCATTCAACAGGTATTGTCTGACCCCACTCCAGTACTCCTGCCTGGAAACTCCCATGGACGGAAGAGCCTGATGGGCTGCAGTTCATGGAGTCGCTAAGGATCTGGCACGACTGAGCGACTTCACTTTCACTTTTCACTCTCATGCATTGGAGAAGGAAATGGCAACCCACTCCAGTGTTCTTGCCTGGAGAATCCCAGGGACGGGGGAGCCTGATAGGCTGCTGTCTACAGGGTCGCACAGAGTTGGACATGACTGAAGTGACTTAGCAGCAGCAGCATGACTGTATAGGGACTTTATTGTGTCCATTTTATAGAAGACAAAGTAAAGTCGCGTCTGAGTAGTTCATGCACAAGTCATATCAGAGGCGGAGCTGTGACTCTGTCACAGAAAGCAGGCATGATTAACTTGGCCAGTGTCACTTACGGAGATGTGAGCAAGGTGAATGAATATTCCTTGGACATGATGTCTTTGGCCTTTTTAGAAACATTCCTGTTGGAGCAGTAGATAAAAATCCGCTGGCCAATGTAAGGAACATGGGTTCAATCCCTGGTCCGGTAAGATTCTACCTGCTGCAGAACAACTAAGCCCACGTGCCACAGCTATTGAGCTTGCGCCCGAGAGCCCGGGGACCTCAACCGCTGAGTCCACACCACAACTCCTGAAGCCTGCATACTCTAGGGCCCGAGAGCCAGTCTTGTGCCCCTGTGCTACAGCTATTAAATCTGTCACCTAGAGACCATGCTCTGCAACTAGAAAACCCACCACAACGAGAAGCCTGCGCGCTGCAACTAGTGAGCAGTTCCCACTCTCCACAGCCAGAGCAAGGCTGCAAGCAGCAGCAAAGACCCCGAGCAGCCAAAAATAAATAAACAAAAATAGACAAATGTGGCAGTGTATGCACACAAAACAGAAATAAATAAATAAAAGAAACATTCCTAAAGCTTCCTGAATAAAGTGACTAGAGGTTGATTTTAATACCTTTCCATCCCTGGTGACCAAAGTTCCCATTGCCTGAGGCTCTTGCTGCAAAGGAAGAGAGGAAGACATTCCAGCACTCAGTTCCCTGGCTGTTGGGAGCTGCTCTGTGCCTCAGAGGCTTCACGGTTTTTTTTTCTTTTTATTGTTGTTGTCTTTTACATTTTATTGGGTTATAGTTGATTTACAATGTGGGGTTAGTTTCAAGTGTACAGGAAAGTGATTCAGTTATACGTAAACTTCCATTCAGTCTTTTTCGGATTCTTCTCATGTAGGTTATCACAGCATATCGAGTATAGTTACCTGCGCTATGCAGCAGGTCCTTGTTGGTTACCTATCTTGTATAGAGTAGTGCGTGTGTCTTCATCCCAAGTTCCTGATTTATCCCTCCCCTCTACCACGTTTCCCCTTTGGAAATCATAAATTTGTTTTCAGTATCTTTAAATCTGTTTCTGTTCTGTAAATAAGTTCATTTGTTTCATTTAAAAAAATCAGATTCCACATAAGAATGAAATCATATGGTATTTGTCTTTCTCTGACAATTCACTTAGTATGGTAATCCTTAGGTCCATCCGCGTTGCTGCAAATGGCATTACTGTGTTCTTTTTATAGCCGAGTACTGTTCCGTTGTATATGTGTACAGCATCTTTATCCGTTCCTCTGTCGATGAACACTTAGGCTGCTTTCATGTCTTAGTTATTGTACATAGTGCTGAAACGGACACTGAGATGCATGAATCTTTTCTAATTATGATTTTCTCTGGATTATGCTGAAGAGTGGGATTACTGGATAATAAGGTAGCTCTATTTTTAGTTTTTAAAGGAATCTCCATGCTGTTGTCCATAGTGGCTGTACCAATTTACATTCCCACCAACAACGTGAGAGGGTTCCCTTTTCTCCAAACCCTGTTCAGCATTTATCATTTGTGGATTTTGTGATGATGGCGATCTGACCTGTATGAGGTGATATTTCACCGCAGTTTTGATTTGCATTTCTCTGATAACTAGTGATGGGGAGCATGTTTTCATGTGATTTGGGAAGAAGACATATCTATGTGTCTTCTTTTGGGAAATGTCTATTTAGATCTTTTGTTCATTTTTTTTGCTTGTGTTGTTTATTGTTTTGACATATAGCTGCATGAACTATTTGTATATTTTGGAAATTAATCCCTTGTTGGTCACTTCATTTGCAATTATTTTCTCCCATTCTGTGGGCTGTCTTTTCATTTTGTTTATGGTTTCCTTTGCTGTGAAGAAGCTTTCAAGGTCAATTAGGTCAGAGACCTCAACTTGAAATGCATCTCAACCTCAAGTTCACCTCAAGGAGGGTTTACCTTGTTTCTTTAAATTGAGCGTGTTGCTCAAAGTTTCCCTGAGGTGGTGAGGGGCCCAGCCCGGAGGAGTTTTCATTTTCCATAGCCTGGACCATTCTGCTTTCAGCTCCTGCTGATTTGGGAATCATCTGAGCTGATAAAAAGCACCCAGAATGTGAACATCCACCAAACTAGAACACGAGCTTCTGTAGCTCCAGGAGTTCCTGAAAGAATAGCCACGGCCCTAAAGGCCACATATTAAGTCTGTGAACCTGGAATAATCAAGGAGAATGAAGGCGTGATTTTGTGGGGAAATCTCCCTAGAGGAAAGTAGACAGTGTGTGTGTGTTGTAGGGGAAAGTGTGATCAGTTCAGTTCAGTTCAGTTCAGTCGCTTAGTCGTGTCCAACTCTTTGTGACCTCATGAACTGCAGCACGCCAGGCCTCCCTGTCCATCACCAACTCCTGGAGTTCACCAAAGTCGTGTCCATCGAGTCGGTGATGCCATCCAGCCATTTCATCCTCTGTCGACCCCTTCTTCTCCTGCCCCCAATCCCTCCCAGCATCAGAGTCTTTTGCATCAAAAAAAGTTCAAAATTGGATCACATCCTGAAACACAGAGCATATGATACCTGCATGGACTTGAACTGGTTTGACTAAAAGTACTAAAAAAAAAAAAAAAAAAATCAATACCACATTTATTCTGTCATTTGAAATTTACTTATATTTCATTAACTCAACAAATACTTTTTGAGTACCCTCTAGGTGCTGGATCTGCCTATATGGTGCAGAGAGATGCGAGGGGAGGCAGACATAGGGAAGAAAAATGCCAGGGGAGGTCGCTTGACCTTCAGGTAGCATTTAAGCCAGGACTCTGCTCATTGGTCTCTCCAAGTAACTCAGTGGTAAAAGAATCCACCTGCAAAGCAGGAGACCACCTGCAATGCGGGAGACACTGGTTCGATTCCTGGGTCAGGAAGATCTCCTGGAGAAGGAAATGGCAACCCATTCCAATATTCTTGCCTGGGAAACCCCACGGACAGAGGAACCTGGTGAGCTACAGTCCATGGGGTTGCAAAGAATCGGACGCAACTTACCAACTAAACCACCACCACCTGCTAGCTGAGAAGTCTGGATTTCAGAAGTCAGGTTTGGGTTTACAAATCTAGGAGCTGAAACATGATACTTAAAACCAGGAGAATAAATGAGAGGCCCTAGACAGGAAAAAGAGAATAGGAAATCCAGGTCTAGTTACTAAGAAATATTGGCATTTCAAGTTGGGTGGAATGGGAGGAGCTGACAAAGGAGCTCAGGAAGAAGCAGATCTTGGAGGCCAGCTAGGAGTGGGGGGTCTCATGGAAGCCAAGAGAGCGAGAGCTTCAGGAAGGGAAGGGCGCCTCATGTGGCACCTGCAGCTGGGAGGGAAAAGAGAGGATGACAACCGCGGCAACAGAAAGGGTCCCTGGGATGTGGTGTCCTGGTGCCCTTGGTTAGCTGTGAGGGTCGGGGCTAAGTCAGGGTGAGGTGGAGCTGACTAGGAAATGCAGGAGTGAGGCCAGGGCATGAAATGTGCTCTTTTTGAAAGTCTGGCCATAATAGGAAGCCAAGGAATTGAGTGATATGTAGAAGGGGAAGTGGGCTGGGTCCAGAACGTTTTGGTTTTGATGTTCAGATAGAACCTGTCTGCTTTCACCGTGTTTCCTCTTCTGGAGTTCCTCTTCTGGCAAATTCCTGCCCATTCTGTGAGATCCAGATTTAAGGGTTCTGTTTTCTGTCTGACATTTATTCTGGGGCCAGTTAGATGTCTGTTTTAGGGGCCTGGGCCGTTCCATGTACACTTTGCCTTGAGGGCTGTATCTTACCGCGTGTTGTGGAGGGCCTTCCTGTCTCTCTTGAATTTGGACAAAAGCAGGGACTGTGCCTTCTCTGTTTGTATCATTAGTGCGGGTAGTTGCTCAGAACTTGACTCCAGGACGAGGCTAATTAATGGCTAATTTTATTTCATGAATGGGAAAACAGAAGTACAGAGCAATTTGGAGATGTGTTATTTCAGGAATTAGGCTTCCCTGGTAGCTCAGACAGTAAAGAGTCTTCCTGCAGTACAGGCTAGATTCCTGGGCTGGGATGATCCCCTGGAGAAGGGGACGGCAACCCACTCCAGTATTCTTGCCTGGGAAATCCCATGGACAGAGGAGTCTGGAGGGCTACGGTCCATGAGGTCGCTTAGGAGGAGCCCTGAAAACCACTGAATCTCACCTCTTGCCAGGTTAGCTCTCTAGAGCTGCAGGGTCAGCCCCATAAGGTACCTGGGGGTGAAACCTTTGCGTTCGCATTGTCTCAAGCTTCACTCCAGAGGCACAGACATTCGTCTGTGAGTAGGTGGGCTGGGGAGGGGCCTCAGCTTTCTGCTCCTGAGCGTCCTGGCCTGTGGACTAGGAAAACAGAACCGAAGCCAAGGGGTACCACAAGATGTCACTGTTGATCCTCAGTTAAACAAAAATAGATCCGGGGGCAGGGACTTAGAAACACTTCAAAAACACTTACTTTGCAGATGAAGAAACTGAGGCACGGAGAGATAACAGGATTTAACTACGATCATGTGACATGTTAGTTACCTGTTAGTTACACGTACAGAGCACTTAGGAGAATTTAAGTCCCTTAAGGTTTGGACCAACATGACCGCCTACCTCTACAACCCTCCAGCGACACTCCGAGAGGAGGACTGACCTGTTTCCACAATCATTCCCTCAAGACAAAAGCTCTAATTTGGAAATAGAGGGAAAAAATGGAGGAAAGAAAAGAACAGCAGAAACAAACCCTGAGCCTTCGCCTTCCTGTGTGCCTCCCGCAAAGCGTCCAGCTTGGATGCCGCAGCCACAGTGAGAGTGTGGCCTGCAGGGCCTCCATCTGCCCAGGGTTTGAAGGGCTGAATAGAGAAGAATCAGGGAATGGATTTCATCATTTTTATGGCTTCAACTTGAAAAGAGTCTGGTTCCCAAGGAAAACAAGAAGCCACGTTGCTTCAGCAAAGAATCGGCTGAAACCTAAGTAGGAACCAGATAAAAACATTTGGCAGTTAGAAGAAGGAAGGTAGGTTTCTGGGCTCTCTGTGTAGGGAGTGAGGCACTGTGGTGGAGAAGGGCTTTTGTGAGCAGCGACCTGTAGACCTGGCTTTGTCCTGGTGTCTGAAAGGAACCTGGCCGACGGGTCTTGGGGGAGGGCTCTGTCCCCCAAGCAGGGGTCTCGGGAGCTGTCCCTGCTCCTTGCGCCTGGGCTTCCCCCCACTGGCCCTTTCTTCTGCCCTTGTGGCTTCCACTGGGCTCACCTTTTATTGCCACCCAGCTGACTTTTATTTTCCTTCCTTTCTTTTTTTTTTTTTTACTTCAGACAATAATATTAATATGAAAGAAAAGAAAGTAGGTGAAGTCTCTCAGTCATGTCTGACCCTTTGTGGCCCCATGGACTGTCGCCCAGCCGGCTCCTCTGTCCATGGGATTCTCCAGGCAAGAATACTGGAGTGGGGTGCCATTTCTTCTCCAAGGGTTTTCCTGACCCAGGGATTGAATCCGGGCCTCCTGTATTGCAGTCAGACACTTTACTATCTGAACCACCAGGGAAGCCCAATATTATATTAATATGAGTTCATTATAAAAATTCAGATGCCAAGTTGCAGAAAGAAAAGAATAAAAGGATCTGTTATTCCTCCGTTTAGAAATCGTCACCATGAGACTTCCTTGGTGGTCCAGTGGTTAAGGCTCCGCACTCGCAATGCAGGAGGCCTGGGTTCCATCCATGGTCAGAGAACTGGATCCCAGATGCTGAAACTAGGAGCTCGTATGCTGCAGCAAGAGATCGCACATTCTGCGGTGACTGAGGCCCTGTGCAGCCAAATAAACTTAAAACAAAAAAGGAAAGAAGTCATTGCTGTTAACCTACTGCCCCATAAGTCAGGCAGCTGGCCAGTGGAGTCCCTGAGGTGTGTCCATGGCTCTGTGTTTAGAGCTGGGAAACAACACACACCCATCCGGGCTCAGCCAGAGCTTCCATTATAGTTCTGGAGACAGGTAATCAACTCTAAAAAGAAGTGAAACACACAGTGTCAGACTGGTAAGTGCTATGAGGACAAAGAAACAAAAGAAAGGGATGGAGGCCTTCTTGGTGGTGAGGTGACGAGTTGAAGTGGGATGTTCAGAAAGTGCCATCTGATCGAGGACCTGAAGCAGATGAGGGAGGAAACCGCATGGACACGTGAGGAAAGGCTTTTCCCTCCTCTTCCATTTCTCGTGTGCATATAGTACTGCAGTTATGCTTAAGCAATGCCTGCTGACATCCTAGATGTTAAAAATACAAAACAGTGTGGAAACATACAGGTGATAAGAGAGCGTCTTTCTCACCACCCATCACCTCCTCATCTCCCCGGTAAACACGCTGACCACGGTGTATTCCCTTCCTGAACTTGGCCTCCACATCATCTGTGTCCATTTCTGTGTACCTCACCCATGCATTTCATTTCATTCTCTTCACAACATAAGTAAGATTATCCTTCGTGAAGGTGGTGCCTTTCATCTTCCACAGATAGTCTCTTCTAAATGTTTTCTACACTTGAGAAACGTAGGAGATCCATGCCCATGCTCAGTTGCTCAGTCGTGTCCGACTCTTTGTGACCCTGTGGACTGGAGGTGGTCCTCTAGGCTCCTCTGTCCATGGAATTTTCCAGACAAGAACACCTCAGTGGATTGCCATTTCCTACTCCAGGGGATCTTTCTGACCCAGGGGTTGAACTCAGGTCTCCTATCTGCGGCATTGGCAGGTGGGTTCTTTACCACTGAGCCTCTGGGAGCTTCATATAAAAATGAAAGAGGTACATTTCATTGCTAAATGAGGTTGGATGTTTCACTTCCTCCCATGAGCGATTCATCTAGTATTCAGTGCATTCTATTGTAATACTTTGTTTCTGCCTGGACAGTCAGTTCTTCCTGGTCAGGGATTGTGCTTCTCGTCCTGAATTTCCAGCGCCTGGCACAACGCTGAGTACGTGGTGGGTGTTCTGTGAATGGGCAACTAATTACTCTTTCCCATATGACTGTACAAGGCCTTTCCAACATTGGATGGGATACAGGCTGAGATCAATGTTATGGTCCTTCCTAATGGGAGGCATTTACTACCCACTGAACAATCTGTGTCACAATTGGACATATAACCACTCTGGCGTGGCAGCCAGGGGGCCTGGGGTCAGGACCTTCACATCAAACAGCCCAGTGTTAGCCATGAGACCTACCTTTCACTCTCCTTACTGAAAGGAAGTGGACATTTAATGAACGCACAAGCATGCTAAGCACTTGACAAAACACTTTCTCATTCAAGGCACAGAAAGAACTCAGTGAGGTCAGTATTATTTTGCAGATCTGAGGAAACCAAGAATCAAAGAGATTAATATGAGTATTATGTGGGTCCGCTCACATACTCACAAACCACCATGCAGACTGATCTTAACATTTCCCCACATTTATTTTATTCCTTAAAATTTCGTTTTCATTTTATTTCATAACACCAAAAACATTTTGTATTGGGCTATAGCCAATTAACATGTTGATGGAACTCTGCTCAATGTTATGTGCCAGCCTGAATGGGAAGGGGAGTTTAGGGGAGAATGGTTACATGTATATGTGTTGTTGAGTTCCTTCACTGTTCATCTCATTTATTTTAAATTGTTTTTTCCATAAATAAACTATTATGTCCAATATGCTTTGGAGGACCACATTCACACATTTAATGACCAAGCCTGGATGGAACATTTAAAAAGCCACTTACACAACTTTGTCACTTAGCAGACTTCATTCTTTTTTTAATTTATTTTGTGATGGATGTTAATTAGACTTATTGCTTTGGTAAGTTCAAACTATACAGTTATCCCTGTATATCCACAGGGAGTTGGTTCTAGAACTCCCCTCACATACAAAAATCCATGGATGTTTCAGTCCTTTCTATAAAATGGCATAGTATTTGCATATAACGTACACACATCTTCCCATATACTTTATTAATATTGTTGCAGACTTTAACTGATCCTAGGCCTTGAGGAGACACGACTAAAGTGACTTAGCAGCAGCAGCAGGCCTTGAGGAAGGAGGTGCTATGGATGCAGAAAGGAACGAAGCAAGGTCCCAAACCAGAAAGAAGTTCCCTTTTCAAGGGGAGAGGTGAGGCAGACGCAGAAGGTTTTAGAGTTGGGAAGCTGAGCCTCAGGAAGGAATGGTGACTCTTGCAAGAGACACAGTCAGGTTTAGAGCCCAGGGGCCTTGTGCAGGTGGCCTCTGGAGCCCCAGAAGACCCCTCCAGCACAGCCTGCCCAGCTGCAGAGCACCGTCCCTGAGTGGAGACATCTGCTCTCAGAGGTGAGCTGGCCACACAGGAGAGCTGGGTCTGACACAGCCAAGCAGAACCTGTGAGCGGGTGGTTTTTTTTTCCTCCCTCCACTAACTGACTTTTTGCTGCAAAGAATAAAATTCTCTTCTGGTGACACACATTTCCTGTCAGGATGAGGCACACCCAGCTGGTGGAAACCACCCAGATTAAACGAAGAAAAATCCTTTTAATTCCTCTAGGTAACATTTTTGGGTCCACTGGATTGTTGCCATTTTCCCAGGGGCTATGCCAGAGGTGGATTTGAGGAATGGCGAATTAGAACAATGCACTAAGAAGGGCAACAAGCACAGTGACATTAAACCATCCACCGTTTAATATCTCCCATTAAATTCCCAAGTTCTACAAAAGCAGTACATTCCCACAGAAAGCTCAGAAGAATGATAAAAATCTGTGTGCTCTTTTTTATATAAAAACAAAACGCAAATCTATAATTTTCAGTCTCAACAAACACTGTTAACATTTCAATGTGTACAGAATATTTATATGCATTTTACATCCTGCTCTGTTCCTATAACTTTATATAGTAAACGTATCCTCATTAATTGTGTCCTGTACAACATAATTATAAATGATATGTAACATCCTGCCATGCGGGTTTGGTGGTTAACCTATTTTTGGACACTCAAATTCCCACTCCCCCACCCCCACCAATTTTTGGTTACTATATTATGGCAACTGTGAGCAGATTCCTGCCTTTTTAAGAGACACTGCTGCTGCTAAGTCACTTCAGTCGTGTCTGACTCTGTGTGACCCCATAGATGGCAGCCCACCAGGCTCCGCAGTCCCTGGGATTCTCCTGGCAAGAACACTGGAGTGGGTTGCCATTTCCTTCTCCAATGCATGAACGTGAAAAGTGAAAGTGAAGTCGCTCAGTCATGTCTGACTCTTAGCGACCCCATGGACTGCAGCCCACCAGGCTCTACACCAGAAACACTACTGATATCTTATTCCCTCATCTTAAGATTCCAATGTAGGCAAGGACTGGGGTTCAAAGAGAGGAAGGAATTGTCCCAAGGGCAGAGCCAGCTTTGGAGCCCAGGTCCTGCTGACTCCTAAGCCAGCCCTACCCTGTTATCACATCTTGGGTGTGCTGGACTCTGTCTCTGCCGTGTTGCATTGTCTGTCTTTACAGAGCATCGGTGCCTATGATGGAAGAATGTTCTGGTACTCTCCTTTGCCAAAATCTTAATCCTCATCTCTCTCCTTCATGTTCCCATGGACACCTTGAACCCTTAGTCAGACGGAAGCCTTTCCATCGAGGCCCTCTCCATTGGAAAGCGGCCCGGCCGCTGCGCTGCCGCGTTGACGGCTCCCAGCTGCTGGGGCTTATGGTCCTCCTCGCCTCGCTCCCAGCTGTTCTCAGGTAGGCCGGCCGCGAGGTTAATCAGGTCTCACATTGTAAAACGGACTCCTGAGACTCACGAAAGCCTCATGGCTATTGCGCCCCTTTCAGACTCCCGTTTGTAGTCTCAGTGGTTTCCAACATCTAAGGTGCCCTCAACAACTCAGCACATTTTAAAGAGAATTCTAAACTTAAAAAAAAAATCAAGCTCAAACCAGACTTGTCGTATGTACCCCAACAGTCCAACTGACATAGTTTCTCAGACATTTGGAAACTTACGGTGTTCAAATCTGAATTCTTAGGATTCTCCTCTCAAACCTGTCTCCGGTAGGTGGTGTTGGCTGTCTAGCCAGTAACCCTTCACCGCTTCCTCCTTACTTGACAGAACCTTGATTTTGTTCAGGGATGATGTGCCCAGACCAGGGATTGAACCGACTCGGGTCTAAGCCCTTCGCAGCCATCTCAGCTCCAGCAGTAGGCAGTCTTGCTCCTGGCTGCCAGCAAGCCTGGCCAGTGAGATTAAAGGACATCTGTGTACTCCAATAAAAATTAAAAAAAAAAAATTATATTCCATTAATAAGAATTTAAAAAACCAGTAAGAAAGGAAGTCATCAGGGAATTTCTAGACACCCAGTCTCCGTGAGCTGAAAGGGAGGCTGTATTAGGCATTTCTCACGCAGCACTTCGGTTCTCTTGCTTCATCTCTACCTCTGACCGTCTCTGCGGCCATCAGTTACTCGCAAGATTCTACCAGCTTCGGTCCACCCTGGGAGGATCCCATCTACCCAACCACCACCCAATCCTAGATGCCAGTCATCTCTTAGGTGAACGGCTTCACCGGCTCCTGAACTGATCTCCTTTCTCCAGCCCCTGCCCCTTCCCCATATATTCTCCGTGTCACAGCCAGAGTGAGCTGTTAAAAATATCATCGTAATCATGCCGATTCCCTGCTTCAAACCTTTCAAAGAACCCGCATTTGATATCTCTTAAGTTCATTAGTTATTTTAAGTCGGCGTTAGGTCTCCACTGCTCTGCACCGGCTTTCTCTGGTTGCGCCGATCCGGGGCTCGTCCTTGTTGCGGCGTTCCAGCTTTCCACTGCGGGGGCTTCCCTTGCAGGGCACAGGCTCTAAATGTGTGCGCTTCAGCAGCTGCAGCACACGGGCTCGGTAGCTGAGGTTTGCGGGCTCTAAAGCGTAGGCGTAGCAGTTGTGGCGGACAGTTTGACACGCTGCCCTTCAGCATGTCAGATCTTCTGAGACCAGAGATCGAACCCATGTCCCCTGCACTAGCAGGGAAGTCCTGCATTGTATTTAGAGTAAAGTCCAAACGTCTTACCAAGATCTGCAGGACCTTGCGTGATTCGGTCAACCTGTCCACACCTCCATCCTTTGCCGATTTCAATTTGCTCTCGTCCAGAAGGTCTGAAGGGACTTAGCAGCAGAATGTCCTCAAGGTCTTCTGTGTTTGACCCGTCAAGTGCAGATCCTTCCGCCTGGTTCCCTTTTCATCTAGGGCTCCCCATGGCTGGATCCTTTCTGTCAGCCAGGTGTCAGGTTTCACATCTCCCTTCTTAGAGGAGCCCTCCTTCCCACCTAGGGTTAAGCAAGTCCCCATTCTTCTTTTTTCTGACTGCTCTGGGTCTTCATTGCTGTGCGCAGGCCCTCTGCAGTTGTGGTAAGTGGGAGCTACTCTCTAGTTGCCATGCAGGGGCTTCTCACTGCGGTGGTCTCTCTTCTTGTGGAGCCTGGGCTCTAGGGTGCTGGGCTAGCTGCCCCGCGGCATCTGAGATATTCCCAGACCAGGGGTTGAACTGGTGTCCTCCCACATTGGCAGGCAGACTCCTAACCGCCGGACCACCAGGTAAGTCCCCCCATTATTCTTTATACCACATCTCACCTGTTTTCCCATAGCTCTCTGGCATGTTGTTATTGCAGACTCAGCTTTTGTTCACTCTTAAATTACTTATCTCCCCAATCAGTTTAGAATCTTTCCTAGCAAAGACCAGGGTTTCATTTCAGTATTTACTCAGGTCCTTGTACTATGCCTGCCTTAGAATACGTACTCAATAATATTTATTGAGTGAATGAATAAATTGTGATAATTAGTATATTAGTTGCCATTGAATGAGGTACTTACTTGTGTGTTCAAATCCTGCTCTGTCATTGATTAGCTCTGAGAGCTTAGGCAAATGTCTTAACTTCTCTGTACCTCAGTTTTCCCATCTAACTGGGGATAATAATAGTACCTAGTTGAGCTGTCAAAAGAAGTAAATTGTTTATTATTATATGTGAAGTGAAGTGAAGTCACTCAGTCATATCTGACTCTTTGCAACCCCATGGACTGTAGCCTACCAGGCTCCTCTGTCCATGGGATTTTCCAGGCAAGAATACTGGAGTGGGTCCCATTTAGTGTCTGGCAAAAGGTAAGTGTTATATGAATGCCTTTTTTTTTTAAGTTGCTAAGTCATGTCCCACTCTTTGTGACTGCATGGACTACAGCCTGCCAGGCTCCTCTGTCCATGGAATTCTTCAGGCTGAAATACTGAAGTATTTCCTTCTCCAAATGATTAGCTGGTCTTTTTATCTCTGCCAGGAAACTGAGGATCTGGAAGACTAGAGGCATATAGCTAGTAATTGGCAGCCTGGAATTCCAACCAACCATAAGTGCAAATTAACAAAGACATCTCTACGTTAGTGGAGATGCAATTATGAAATTTTTTGAGGGGAAAATTATTGATGGACATTATTGAAAGTGTTTGCCACTATTGCAATCCTTTTACCAATTGTTTGCTTCTAAATGCTTTTGAAAGCATAATCAAATGATGCTTTTTTGAAGGATATTCACATAAAATGGGAACAAATAATGGCTTAATATAATTACATTAAAAAGTTATATGGTGCATGATTGTGAAATCTGTGCGTGGACAAGATCATGGAAAGGCAAGTGGAATGCTATTAAGGCGTCTATAGATGCAGAGCAATCTGTGCTGCCTCACTTCCCACTCACTTTCTTTCTCTCTTTTAATATTTATTTTTTTATTTGGCTGTACCAGGTCTTAGTTGCAGCTCTTTTAATTGCGGCATATGGGATCTAGTTCTCCAATCAGGGATTGAACCCTGGCCCCTAGCATTGGGAGCGTGAAGTTTTAGCCACTGGACCACTAAAGAAGTCCACCCCACCCCCATTTACTTTCTAACCCTGTCCAACCTGGCTTCTCCAGTCTCCACTGAAACTGCTCCCAAACATCACCAGTGATTTTCCAGTTTCCAAATCCAATAGGAGCTTTCTGGACCTTGGGTTTCTGATTGATGGAGGCAGCTGATGCTATTAACCAACAGCAACCCTCAGCCTCAGCGTCATCACCACTGCCACCTCCCTGATTCTCTGATGTTGCCTCCCGTCTGAGCCACCTTGCTCCCTGTATCTCTCTGCATCATCCCCTGCCCAGCCTCTGGACCCCTTTCCTTCCCTTTCCCTGTTCCGGGAGAACATCCCCTGAGACGACTGCATCAACTCTTACTGCAACCTACATCCCTAACCAGAACTTTTGACGTTTTAGTGCAGACTCAAGTGCTGGCCATTTCCCTGAAGAACTGAAATTTCAGAGCCTGGAACTCTCAAATATGACCTTTTCTTTCCCCATAATGGTCGCTGCTGTGAACTCTCATCCTCTTTCCTGAGGCATCTCATTGCAGCATCCAGACCCATCTCTTTATCCCTCCTCTCACCTCTAACCCTTTCCCAACACTCCTGTGGGGCACTTCCTAAAATGCTTAAATCTGAGGTTCCACTTCTGATAATGGCAGAGTTGACCCCATAAGAACAAGTTTTCTATAAATAACAACTATAAGCTATAAGAAAAAATATAAGAACTAGTCCCAGGGAAGCACTTAAAGAGTAACCAAAAGCAGACAGGGTGGACCAGAGTCCTGCTTGGAAGAATGAAATTTGTGTGTGAGTTTCGTGTGTCTTACAGGTTTTTGCCTGAGGGAAAACTCCTGTCGGTATGCTGCTGCTGCTGCTGCTGCTGCTAAGTCGCGTCAGTCGTGTCCGACTCTGTGTGACCCCAGAGACGGCAGCCCACCAGGCTCCCCCGTCCCTGGGATTCTCCAGGCAAGAGCACTGGAGTGGGTTGCCATTTCCTTCCCCAATGCATGAAAGTGAAAAGTGAAAGTGAAGTCGCTCAGTCGTGTCTGACTTTAGCAACCCCATGGACTGCAGCCTACCAGGCTCCTCCACCCATGGGATTCTCCAGGCAAAAGTACTGGAGTGAGGTGCCATTGCTGGGCAGCTAAAACCTGGACAGAAGCATACATTCTCAGCAGTTAGAAGAACCGGAGGAAAGCTTTCGGGTAACCCTAGCAGCTGTAAACTGGTGGAGAATAGGGGTGGGGGACACCTAACAGGAGAAGGCAACTTCAGAACTCACCCTGTAGTGATTCACATCTATTACTTTCAGATCCTGCTACTTATAAAATAATTTACTCTTCTTATTCCTTATTACAAAAGTAATGCATAGGACATTTAAGAAATATAGGGGAACAAAGGTAAATATTCATTATTCAATAGTGACTCATTGAAGACCAATTATGTGCCAAGAATTATCCTTGGTCCTGGGAACACAGCCCTAAAAAAAAATCTTTGCACTCACTGTAGTAGGTGAGTCACACAAAAGGAAAATAAACAAATAGATGTGTAATCTAATACCCAAGGTGGGAATTACAAAAAAATAAAATAGTGTTTCTGGACAAGACAGAGCAAGAGAGAGAATATTTAGAATGCTGAAAGTGGGTACTTACAGGAAACTTTTTTTTTAACTGAAAAAAATTTTGCTCTTTCTAGATACTTTAGGAATGATCTTCAAGTAGCAAACGTTAAAGATATAAATATTTTTCATTTAGGCCCTTCATTTATTGTTAAGTGTGTTTTATTTTTCACCAGTAAAAGGTTAAAATATATCCTACAAAGTTTAGTCTATGGCTGGATCTCTCTATGGAGCCAAACAATTTTTGATCAATTTTTTAAAACCCTGAATTGACTTATTATTTTGGTGTTATTTAGATAGAGTATGAATTTATGTCTCTGTCATTGAGAGACGGGCACAAGGTATTATTACTATCAGAGAACTGTTATGAAAAGTGATCTTCCAACGTCTGTCATCTCCCTTTCGTCTAATGAGATAATGTCATTATCTGCTGATAAAATATTGTTCTATGAAACCTTGCCCCGTGGTGCAATTTCTGCAGATCTTATAGGGGCAATCTGAGCTCAAGTGATATTAATTACTATTCCATCTCTCCATTTATCCCAGTAATCAATCATGTATTTTAATGATCTTCTCTATTTCCTGCGGGTTATATAAAAGTTACCTTGGAGACTAAGTTAAAACAGTCAAATTTGGGGGTAATTTTTTAGTTGAATGTGCACTTTATTGAAGAAGCCTGTAGATTCCATTTTAAAAAGCACGTAGATGAACAGCCCAGTGCACAGCACTGGATACAAATACAGTCTTGCCTTTTAGCAGACCTGAACTAGATTATTCATTTTACTTCTTCGTGGTTACCTTTTATTTTTTAAACGTTGCTTTTATTTTATTTGCGTTAGGGGGTCTGTGATTGCGTGTGTGTGTGGGGGGTTGCTGTGCTGAGTCTTCACGTGGCACACGGGCTCACTAGTTGCAGCGTGTGGGTCTCTCTAGCTGGGGCACATGCGGCTTAGGTGTCCTGTGGCATGTAGGCCGTTTTGAACCAGAGTCTTCTGCATTGGAAGGCAGATTCCTAACTAGGGCCACCAGGGAAGTCTTTCTTTATGTTTACTTCTTAAATGACTACTCTGTATTTGGTTTCGTCAATGGTTGGACAGGGAAAAGCACTTGATATACCTAACACACGGGACAGGGAGCAGACAGTCCTCAGCATGGAGTGATGGCATGGACTTCCGATGAGAGCAGGTACACGCCTGGCATGGTGTCCCAGCACTGAGGGAGCGTACTCAGACTGTTCTCCAGAAAGGGCTCTGCACTCGCTGGTGAGGAGGCGGCGAGCCCTTGACTGCCACTGCCTATGCAGGCGCTCCCAGCCACACTGCCCTGCCTTCCAGTATCTGGGCTACCCACCAGGTCTATCAGTCTGACTCTAACTAGCTCTGTGGTTTGGGTGAAGTCATTTCTCTTCTCTGAGCCTCTTTCTCCCTCTGAAGATGGATGGAGTGCAATGAGATGAGAGTTGTGTGTGTATATGTTCAGTCGAATCAGTCATGTCCTACGCTTTGCGACCCCATGGACTGTAGCCTGCCAGGCTCCTCTGTCCATGGGATTCTCCAGGCAAGAATCCTGGAGTGGGCTGCCATGCCCTCCCCCAGGGGATCTTCCTGACCCAGGGACTGAACCTGGGTCTCCTGCAGCTCCTTCATTGGCAGGCGGGTTCTTTACACACTGAGCCACCTGGGAAGGCCCAGATGAGAGTCTGGTTGATGTACAGTGGCCTTCACCCTTGCTCACACCCATCCTTACAACCCCAAGGAACGTTCCCAAACACTGAGCCTCTCAATTTGCGCTGAGGGTCAGCCCAGTGTCATCAGAGTCAGTGGGAGAGACAGAAATGTCCTCAGGAAAATCAGCCTGTCTTCTTCTTGTTCCTGAAACAGGGGTCCCTGTGTTGCAGAAACCTGTACTTGAGAAACCAAGCACCACACTGAGAGAGTTGAAGAACTCAGGTTTATTACACCGGCGGGCCCAGAGGAGTTAACACTCCAAGCTCTGAGCTCTAAACAAAAGGGTTACAGAGTTTTTATACATGGACAGGCATGATTAAACAGGTTTGCAGGGGCCGGGCAATTGCAAAGAGCAGGACAAGGGAGAGTGAGATAAGCTCCAGTTCCTAGTATTGTAAGTCTCCACTTTCTGTGACCTCCGTGATCTAGACTTTGCATTGAGCAAGCTGAGTTACAGAGGCAGATGGAGGAGGAGGTAAAATTTTAACTTTTCGTCTTCACCTGTGGGCTGCTTTCAGCTGTCTACTGAGTCTCAGGCGGTGACCTTGGGTGGTCCCCTGTGGGCCATAAGTAGGAAGACTGGGCAAACACAAGCCAGGTGGGCTGGCCTGGATTCAGCCTCGGAACCGGGAGACTTGGGCTTCAGAGCTGACCCAGACACTAAATGGTGCATGTCCCAGGGGAAGTCACTTAACTCCAATCTTGCCACCTCATCTGTACAACAGGGGCAACGACTCCTGTGCTAGCAATTCAGGATTGTCTGAAGACCAAAGTGAGGAAATGCAGTCAGTGAACATCTTTTTTTTTCTTGATATAATGATAATATAAACCGTATGGTGGCGCTAGTGGTGAAGAACCCGCCTGCCAGTGCAGGAGAAGCAAGAGACGCAGGTCTGATCTCTGGGTTGAGAAGATCTCTTGGAGGAGGAAATGGCAACCCACTCCAGTATTCTTGCCTGGGGAATAACAGGTAAGAGGGGCCTGGCAGGCTACAGTCCATGGGGTTGCAAACAGTTGGACACAGCTCAGTGACTAAGCTGTGTGTTGGACACAGCAACACACTGGCTCAAGACTTAGCCATCTTCATAAACTCTTGCTACTTTTGACACGTTTTCCTGAAGACCAACAAAATGATAGGTATGCATGTATTTATATTACTCATACACGTCCCCCTTGCACACTCACGGTGAAAATGTAAAATGATGCACTATGCTGGAAAAGTATGAAATTTCCTCAAAAAAATAATAGTAGAGGGACTTCCCTGGTGGTTCTGTGGTTAAGAATCCTCCTTGCCATGCAGAGGACTCGGGTTCAATCCCTGGTTGGGGACCTAAGATCCCACGTGACTCAGGGCAACTAAGCTTGTGGACTGTGACTACGGACCCCACACCCCACAACTAGGGAGTCCACAGGCCGCAAATGAAAGATCCTGCAGGATGCCAAGAAAGGTGACCCCATGTGCCAAAACAAAGACCTGGTGCAGCTAGATAAATAAACCTAGAAAATAAAATAGAAACAGAACTTCCATATGATACAGCAGCCCCCTTCTGGGCGGTTATTCAAAAGAATTGAAATCAGGATCTCAAAGAGATACTTGCATGCTTATGCTCATTGCAACATTACACACAACAGTCAAACTGTGGAAACAATCTAAGTGTTCATTGATGGATTATTGGATAAAGTAAGTGTTGTGTGTATACACAGTGGGATATTAGTCAGCCTTAAAAATATGGAAGTCTTGCCACATTTGACAACATGGATGAAACTGAGGCCTTTATACTAAGTAAAATAAACAGTCACAGAAGGATGGATACTGAGTGATTTCCCTTATATGAAAGATCTAAAACAGTCAAGCCCTTAAGGAGAGAGTAGAGTGGTGGTTGTCAGGGGCTGAAGGCAGGGGCAGCTGGGGTGTTACTGCTCAACAGATACAGGGTTTCAGTTCTGTCAGATGAATTAGTTCTAGAGGCCTGCTCTACAACACAGTGTGTGTGTGTTCGTCGCTCAGTCTCTGACCCCATGGCCTGCAGTCCATCCATGAGCTTCTCTGTACCTGTTGTTAAAAATACTATTTGTTGTTGTTTAGTTGTTAAGTCATGTCCAGCTCTTTTGTGACTCCATGGACTGTAGCCCGCAGGCTCCCCTGTCCATGGGATTTCCCAGGCAAGGATACTGGAGAGGAGTGCCATGCCCTCCTCCAGGGATCTCTGACTCAGGGATTGAACCCATGTCTCCTGCATTGGTAGGCAGATTCTTTATCACTAGGCATCCTGAGAAGGCCCTAACAATACTATACCTAGGTAAGAAGGTAGATCTCATGTTGTATTCTTATCACAATAAGAAAATATATTTAAATACAGTATTGTAAAGCAAAACAAACTAAAAAAATAAAAATTAAAAAAAAAGAAATATATTTAAAAATGATAATTACTAAACACCAATGGCAACTACTTGTTATAAACATATTTTAAAAGATCATGCATGAAAATTACAATAATTGAGGAACCACTTGGTGTGGTAGTGGTGCATGTGGCTGGCATGTAAATGATGGGGAGCTCAGTCCATGAACACAGATGGGGTGAATGAGCACAGGTGATCGCAGTTACCTGGTGAAAGAGAAGCTGAGATGATTCCTTTTTGCTTATATTTTGGCAGATAGCACTTCTTTTAGGTTTTCTCACCTGATTGTGCAAAATGTCTCTTAATCCACATAATAGATGAGAACAGAGAGAGGAGGAGAAGGGGCAAGAAGGAGGAAGTGGAAGAGGAGGAGAAACGTCTAAAAGATTCTGGAGCCGGATCAAATGATAGCAGGAAAAGCTGTTTTGAAGATGAAATACCTAAACGTTGGAAATACCATTCATCCAGGGGGGCGAGCGCCCAGACACCTCAGTGAGGAATCTTCCTCTGTGCTGTTATCTTCCGTATCTTGACAACATGGAAACTGGAGCTTGAAATGGTTACATGACTCGCTCACGCAACTCAGAAGTAGGCCCAGAGTAACCACACTACTTATCCCAGAAGCCACAGTCCAGGCACTTAACAACACTTATACATGTCTTTCATCCTTGGGGGAAGGGGAAAAATGTCCAACTCAGGCTTGGGTGAGAGAAACAGTTTGGAATTAGCTAAGATCGGAAAAGAACAAGCGCCAATCTGTGCCTTGATATTTTGTTTTGGGTTGTTTTCTTTACTGTCTTTCTAGGAAAACAAACCAAAACGTAGGTAGGGGCACCATGCACACTAATCTTTCACTCCTTGGTCTTTCATGTCTAGAGGTAGTTTAGCAGTTGGGCCGATGACACCAGGACTGTTCCCTGCCTACCTGACAGCTAGCCAGCTTGTCTAATTTCTTCAAAATTGCACAGAGGTTGTGGGCTGAGGGGAGGTAGGTGGATCTGAAGTGGCTGAAAGGTTGGATGAAGACTCTCATTCAAGTAGCCACAGATGAGAATTAGATAAAGTTACAGTTGTTAGGCGGAGAAGGCAATGGCAACTCACTCCAGTACTCTTGCCTGGAAAATCCCATGGACGGAGGAGCCAGGAAGGCTGCAGTCCATGGGGTCGCTGAGGTTCAGACACGACTAACGACTTCACTTTCACTTTTCACTTTCATGCATTGGAGAAGGAAATGGCAACCCACTCCAGTGTTCTTGCCTAGAGAATCCCAGGGATGGGGGAGCCTGGTGGGCTGCCGTCTATGGGGTAGCACAGAGTCAGACACGACTGAAGTGACTTAGCAGCAGCAGCAGCAGCACAGTTGTTAGGAAGTGGAAAATTGAGTACAAATGCCTGTGCCAAGGGAGAGGAGACCTCAGCTGAGAGATATTGTCAAAGTCAGGACACAGGCTGAGTCTAAACAGAGGAGGAGAAGTTGGGAGCAGAGAGCGAGCGATTCTGGGGACTGTGGAATATGTCTCCATGGGGTCTGAGCGCAGGTGGGTCAGGTTAAAGGTATAGCATCATTTTCTTCTTTTTAATATTTCTTTACTTATTTGGCTGCACCAGGCCTTAGTTGTGGCATGTGGAATCTAGTGCCCTGCCCAGGAATCGAACCCAGGCCCCCTGCACTGGCAACTTGGAGTCTCAGCCATTGGACCACCAGATGTTGTTGTTCAGTTGCTCAGCCGTATCAAACTCTTTGCAGCCCATGGATGGCAGCAGCCAGGCTTCCCTTGTCCACCATCTCCTGGAGTTTACTCAAACTCATGTCCACTGAGTCTGGAGTTGAACCACCAGAGACATCCCAACAAAGTACAGCACCTTTTTAGGAGGGGCAACTTCATGTCAGTGAAAGAAAAAGCTCCACGAATTGTGTAGACACACTCTCATCCATCTGTGATTCATGTATAGGTTCAGTAAACCTTAACGGATGATCTCCTCTGTGCTCAGCACTTTTCTGGGCTCTGGGTAAACAAAGACCAGGAACATCCCGTTTCTGGCCTGGAAAGAGAGCCCCGGTCCTGGTTCAGTAGAGAGAGACAGACATGAGTCATGGCTTCTCACTTTATCTGCTTTTCCCTGAAAGAGTCCTGGTTTTCATAAATGACTCTGCCTTGACATGCTATGCCTTTATAATAATATTTTATAATCAGTGGAAAGCCAAAGGATGCCTGGAAGCCGCCTTTAGTTATGGGAACAGCTGGGCTTCTCTGATTAACACTGGCAAATCCTGCACCATGTGGGCAAGGACCTTTGGGGCCCAGGTTCTACCCCTGCTTCTCTTTCCATATCAGCTGCACATTCTGACATTTTGGCATTTACACAGGTGACCGTGTGGCTGGGTACCCGAGTGACCAGCTCTCCAGGAGACTTGTAGTTAGGGGCTTCCTGGTTTTAGAGTGGGACTTCCCTGGTGGCTCAGACAGTAAAGAATCTGTCTGCAGTGCAGGAGACCCAGGTTCAATTCCTGGTTTGGGAAGATCCCCTGGAGAAGGGAAAGGCTACCCTCTCCAGTATTCTTGCCTGGAGAATCCCATGGACAGAGGAGCCTGGCGGGCTACAGTCCATGGGGTCGCTATATGGCTAGTCACCTGAGTGACCAGTTCTCCAGGAAACTTGTGTTTAGGGGTTTCCTGGTTTTAGAAAGTGGCTCTTATTTTTCTCAAAGTTCTTCCTAACTTATCAGACCAGTGACCTCCCTTGACTGTAGTTCCTTGGCTGGAAGGAGAAGATGGTCTGCCAACTTACCATTTTGCCTTTAATTCAATTTGACAACAAGCACTTTTAATAATTTGATATTTGGTTGTGAGCTGATTTTGGTCAGAAGCCACCTATACCCTTGCTGTGCCAGCTGCAGGAGCAGACGATTTTGTAGTTCTCTTCAAGGCAGCCTTTTACTGATTCTCCAGCTGTTCGTCACACACCAGACTGAGTCAGGAGCTCTGCTGTGTGCTGAGCCACTTCAGTCATATCTGACTCTTTGAGACCCTATGGGCCATAGTCCACCAGGCTCCTGTGTCCATGGCATTCTCCAGGCAAGAACACTAGAATGGGTTGCCAGGCTCTCCTCCAGGGGATCTTCCCGACCCAGGGAGCGAATCCCCATCTCTTACATCTCCTGCATTGGCAGGAGGGTTCTTTACCAATAGCGCCACCTGGGAAGCCAATTCATGGCGTGTAATACCTGTAAATAGATGTAGTCAGTGTTCTCATCTGTCAAGGATACAGTGACAAACATTAAACAAATAACTCCACAACATTAGTTAATTGCCATTAAGGAAGTTAATTGCCATTAAGGAAGAGACTGGGCTATTGTGAGTGTAAAAAGAGGCAGACCTGATCGGATTGGGAGGCAAGGAAGGCCTCTTTAAGAAAGAGATAATAATGCTGAGACCTTTTTTGAGGGAGAGGGGTGGGGGGCCTACACAGGTGTGCAGGATCTTAGTTTCCCAACCAAGAATTGAACTTATGTCTCTTGTATTAGAAGTGTGGAATCGCTGGACTGCCGGTGAAATCCAATAATGCTGAGATTTGGGCACTAGTCCATCAGAGAGTTCAGAGAAGAGATTCCAGGCAGAGGAATAGACTGTAAGCTGGAAAGAAGAGGGCGTTGCCTACAAAGGAGTCCACAGGCAAATACAGCCACGGCGTAGTCACGGTGGCAAAGAGCGGTACAAAGGGAGCACGTCTGGGTGGTTCAGACCCAGACCCCACGGGGCCTTGAAGCCCCTGGCGAAACAGAGTGTGAGTGTCATTCTGGTGACAGGGAAGTCACAGAAGGGCTGTGAGCAGGCAAAGAGGGTAATCTGTTTACTCTGTGAAATATCTGTGAATTCTTCGAACCCATGGACTATAGCCTGCCAGGCTCCTCTGTTCATGGAATTCTCTAGGCAGGAATACTGGAGTGGGTTGCCATTCCCCACCCAAGGATTGAACCTGCGTCTCTTAAGTCTCCTGCATTGGCAGGCGGCTTCTTTACCACTAGCGCCACCTGGGAAGCCCCATAGGGCGGATCAGATAAACATTTAAGAAACGCATGACACAGCTTGAGTCATTGTGTGCCTGACTTACCTGCATGGTGCCCTGGGCCAGGTGCTTTGCCAAGCTCTATGGCAAGAGAGGCATAAAAGCCAGGGGTATCCTGGGCACATAGAGACTGCTTTCTCCATCTGCCTCCCCTACCAAGGGGTCCTGCCTGGGAGGCAGAACGCGCTTCCAGACCCTGCAACAAAGTACAAAGTGTCCGCAGTGGCAGCCCAGGAAGGCTTTGAATGGGAAACCATAAATCAGGTTTTAAAGCTCTCCCCAGCTTAAGAACAGGATTCTAGTCTTAAGTCGATTTTCAGTGAAAGGAATACACTCGTCTATGAGCACCTCAGGAAACATCCTCGGGGCCTATTGATTTAGAAACATCTCTGTTGTCAAAGTGGTGTTTAGTCAGCCCTTTTCCTTTTCTAACTCAATTTCCTACTTTTCTCCCTCACAGACCATGCATTATTTGGTTATCTGATTTGCCTTTGTAATTTTTTTTTAAAGACAAGTGAAAACATCTTGAAAAATCTGGTCTTTTTTTTAGTGTCACTTGTCATTACTAAGTGTGTCACTTGTCATGACTTTCCCCTCCCCGCAGTAATATTTTTTCCTTGACTTGGTTGTCCTCCGTCAACTCCCCATCAGTGGGGGCTGGGCTGGGGGAAGAGTCAGCAGAGCCAGGATTTGTTAAGGTTGGTGGGAGTTGAAGGGTGGCAGGCAAATGCCCCCCAGCTTCACGTGTAAAATTGGTGGCTGCTCAGTAGGGACTCCTGGGTGTCCTCTGCCTGCCAGGTGTGCGCGGAAGTGGAGTGATGTCCTGAAACGTGTGTGACATGTGTGGTCCGCATACCTGGGTTTGTTTCCTTATCACTTCCTAGTGAATGACTCTTGGCCACAAAGAAATGAATAGATGTGTGCCTGTCACCACCAGACAAGGTACATACACATTCCTGGATGCTGGGAGAGGTGGGCATTGTTTTCCCCATTTAGAGTGAAGGAAACGCAAGTTCAGAGACGTTATGTAACATAACAATTTATCAGTCTGCTGAAGGAGGGAAGTTACATGACATTGGTTGATAAAGCCTAGGAATTCATGCCCTGTCAAACTTCCATGAGGACAGGTGGTCTTCATGGCCCATAGACGGACCTCTAGAATGGGCCTTGAATCTCACCCATTTCTAGCGGGTTGTCTTGGTGAACTGCTCTGGCCCATTCCTCCAAGTCGCAGTCACTCTACTCCCCACCTGGGTTCTGCACCCGGCCCTCCCCAGACTAACCCTTGACCAGGGGCCCTGATCCCTCCCCGGAAGCAGGTTCCTCTTCCTGGAAGGTCTCTGTTGGCCGCAGCCCCCTCTGCTGAGGAATTCAGTTTCTTTCTGCTCATCTCAGCACACGGAGTCATGTCCTCGGTGTGACACACTTATCTCCCTTCAAGACTTGGGCCCCTAGGACAGGGACCCGTGAAGGAACAGCAGCAGAGGGATATCCATCTGAAGGGCGCTCAGTGCCATTTGCTCTTTCCCTGGATAATGTGCAAAAGGGGCCCTTAGCGACCATTGGCACGGAATTCCCAAAGGGACTCTTTCCTGTGAAACAATAGAAAGTGGAGTCTGTGGAACTCTTGTCTAATAAAATCTCTCTCAATACATTTACATATCTAACATTAATATTTGGTACCCATGTCAGTCAAATTGGCCTTAATGAGTCATGGCAGCTTCCTCAAATCCTTTCTTATATTCAGCTTCATGAAGAAAATAAAAAAGAATAATTCAGTTGCTCCCTTTGGTTCAATCTGAGGGCCTTCTTCATTATCATTTTTAATGTACATGGAAACAGAGGTGAAAACCCTTCTCTTCCTCCTCATTGCACTATTGACATTATAAACATTGACCTAAATTATAACCAGTAGGTTCTGCCCTGGGGTTTAAATTCCTAATTTACCATGTAAGACGAGCTGCAGTTAAAGTCTTCTAATAAGAAAAACAGAGATGTGGTATTAAAACATCTTCAAATATTCTGTGGGGAGCTTTACTTATAATTTTATAGCATTTATCAGTGTCTGATTTGAGTAGAGTGTGGGTTTATGTATCTCCACTACTGAGGAGACAGCTCCTTGAGGACAAGGAATTTACCAGATTCATATTTGGCACATATTTGAGCTCATATGAGGCATTCAGTAAATGCTGGCTGAACAGAAAGGGAAAAGGGAGGCTGGGAGCAAAAGGAAAGGTAAAGCCTTCCTGGTGTCTTTCTGCTTCAATGCTGATCATGATGGTGGTGGTGATAGCAAGTTATCCCTGACTGAGTTGCTTACTATATGCTGGTCACAGTGTCAAGCACCTTACATGCAATGTACATGTACAGTTTTCACTCTGTAATCCTGTGAGGTATGTATTTTTCTCAATAGGTATCTGAGGTCTCAGGATCATTAACTAAAGCCACCAACGTTACTCGACTTAGAGGTGAGATTTCCAGGACCTCAGTTCAAGTCTTTATGCATGTTTTTATCTGTGATGTCCTTCCAAATAAGCCAACATTTCTTGTCTTTTCATGCAAACAATTGGGTCAAGGATTAGAAAACATTTTGTTGTTGCTGTTCAGTTGCTAAGTCATGTCTGACTCTTTTGCGACCCCATGGACTGCAGCCCACCAGTTCAGTTCCGTTCAGTTCAGTCTCTCAGTCGTGTCCGACTCTTTGTGACCCCATGAATCGCAGCACGCCAGGCCTCCCTGTCCATCAACAACTCCCGGAGTTCACTCAGACTCACGTCCATCGAGTCCGTGATGCCATCCAGCCATCTCATCCTCGGTCATCCCCTTCTCCTCCTGCCCCCAATCCCTCCCAGCATCAGGGTCTTTTCCAATGAGTCAACTCTTCGCATAAGGTGGCCAAAGTACTGGAGCTTCAATTTTAGCATCATTCCTTCCAAAGAAATCCCAGGGTTGATCTCCTTCAGAATGGACGGGTTGGATCTCCTTGCAGTCCAAGGGACTCTCAAGAGTCTTCTCCAACACCACAGTTCAAAAGCATCAATTCTTCTGCGCTCAGCCTTCTTCACAGTCCAACTCTCACATCCATACATGACCACAGGAAAAACCATAGCCTTGACTAGACGGACCTTAGTCGGCAAAGTAATGTCTCTGCTTTTGAATATACTATCTAGGTTGGTCATAACTTTTCTTCCAAGGAGTAAGCGCCTTTTAATTTCATGGCTGCAGTCACCATCTGCAGTGATTTTGGAGCCCAAAAAAACAAAGTCTGACACTGTTTCTACTGTTTCCCCATCTATTTCCCATGAAGTGATGGGNAAGTGAAACCCAAATAAGAGACAGCCCTAGAGGAATCTATATAACAAAGTTTACTCACTAGATCTTCCATGAGTTCTCCCATATATCTACCTTTCCACAGTTTGCTGTCCCAGAAACTGAAAGCCCATTTCCTTGTCTTGTCATTTCTCACATTAACCTTCTCCACTGAATTAAACCATCACCTTTATCCTAAAAGGCGACTGAACTGAACTGAACTGAACTAAATTAAATGACCCTCATGCACTGTCAGGTAAATGATTCCAAGTATCCAAAGATGTATAGATAAGTCAAAAGCATTTAGCTAAATAAAATGTTTAGTATTATTCCCTTGGACACAAAGGAGATCCAACCAGTCCATCCTAAAGGAAATCAGTCCTGAATATTCATTGGAAGGACTAATGCTGAAGTTGAAACTCCAATACTTTGGCTAACTGAGGCAAAGAACTGACTCATTTGAAAAGACCCTGATGCTAGGAAAGATTGCAGGTAGGAGGAGAAGGGGACAACAGAGGATGAAATGGTTGGATGGCATCACTGACTCAATGGACATGAGTTTGAGTAAGCTCCGGAAGTTGGTGATGGACAGGGAGGCCTGGCGTGCTGCAGTCCAAGGGGTCACAGACAGTTGGACATGAATGAGTGACTGAACTGAACTGAACTTCATCCTAAATAAATGACCCTCATGCACTGTCATATAAATGATTCCAAGCATCTAAAGATGTATAGATAAGTTAAAAGCATTTTGCTGAATAAAATGGCTAGTATTATTCCGTTTGCCTAAATAAATATATATTTAAGTATAAAATATATGTGTAGCAGTGATTTCTTTTGAGGAGAGAGGGCAGTGGAGCACAGATAAAGGGGGGGGTTTCACTTTTTATTTTATAACAGTTAATGAAAGATAACATTTTTGTATGTGGCAGACCCTGTCCTAAAGCTTTACCTTTTTTTATTTCACTTACTCATTACAACCCCAGGAGGAAGATACTTGTGGTAGAGAGTGTAGACTCTTCCAGTCTACAGACATTTATGAGTTCATATCTCAGCTTTTAGTCTAGCAGTGCAACTGTGAGCTTAAAACAAATAACCTAAACACTCTGTGCTTCAGTTTCCTCATCTGCAAAATGTGAATAGAAGTAATAGAGTTGTCGTGAGGGTTAACTGAGGTACTCATGGAAGCTTGCTAGAACAGGCCTTGACACATAAAGCACTCATACAATTATTATTATCATCATCATTTCCATTTTATAGACAAACAGAGTGAGGCCCAAAAGTTTTAAGTAACTTGTTAGTAAGTGGTAGAGTCAAGTATTAAACCCAGCCTGTCCCCCAAACCTAGGCTCTTAATTATTTAGTCAAACTGCTTCCAGTTCTCTTGGATAATTGAACTTTTTGTAAGCATGCTTATGAACACATGTATTACTTGTGTATCTTGGAGAAATTAAAAGCTGTGAAAAGAAATGTGAATGGAAAATAAATTTTTACAAGATGAAGATGAAATTTTAAACTATCACCTGTGCAATTTTTAAGAGAGCATCATAGATATTAATAGGGCTTTCCAGGTGATATAGTGGAAAAGAATCTGTCTGCCAAAGCAGAAGACACAGGTTGGATCCCTAGATCAGGAAGATCCCCTGGAGAAGGAAATGGCAACCCACTCCAGTATTCTTGCCTCGAAAATCCCATGAATAGGTAGCCTGGCAGACTACAATCCATAGGTTCGCAAAAAGACCCGACTGAGCACACGTGCTTGCATAGATATTAATAGTGTTTTTTTCTAAGCAGCTTTATTGGGATTTCATTTACATACCATAAAATTCACCTGCTAATGGTGGTTGGTTTAGAGAAAAAAAGTCTTGGTTACAGAGTTTTGTTTCAGCTCATGGTAGCATTTTCAAATTCACTGCAGTATTTAGCTTGGTGTCCAATAATTTGGTTCAATTCAACCCACTCACAGTTATTAAGCACTCATGGAGGAGAGGCCTTGGGGGATACAGCAATCATGTGAAAAGTCCCTGATTTTCCCTTAAGTATAATAGCTGGTGTTTTTTTTTTTTTATCATTTGCATTTGATTATTTTTGGCCTTTTTTTTTGTCATGATGTAAATCATGATTAAATTATTCATCACACCACTGTTTTATTTTGTGTGTGTGTGTGGCAAGAGATAATAAATTCAATAATTTTTGCTATCAGAAAAAATGTTTCTTTTGCATACTTTTTTGTTTTGAAGAAGCTGCATTCATTTGTGGCAAAGGAAGGACTTCTCTAATAATCTACTATATTCCTTGGAAGTAATTCTAACATCATGTCGTATCCTGATCATTCTAGTCTGAGAATTTCCCAAAGTGTTTGTACAGTCAGAAAGATTCCCCTTGGTTATTAGGAAACTCCATCAGCTCTCCTTTCATGAGACTCTCTTCATTACTGAATTTCCAACATCCCATGTCTAGCCTTCATCACAGACTGGCCTGAGTTGACATCACGTCTCTATGTATCATAAGTCAGGTTATTTTGTAGAAGGGTAGTCTCTTTTCTTAGGGACTTGAATTTGGTATATATTATGAGCCAGACGTAGGTCTTCAATTGGGGAAGCAGAATGAGGGTTACTGGAAGATTATAAATATTTGAAGTGGGTGATATGATGCTGGGCTTCCCAGGTGGCTCACTGATAAAAATCTGCTTGCCAATGCAGGAGACACAAGAGACACGGGTTAGATCCCTGGATCAGGAAGATCCCCTGGAGGAGGGCATGGCAACCCACTCCAGTATTCTTGCCTGGAGAATCCCATGGACAGAGGACCTGGCTGGCTACAGTCCATGGAGTCACAGAGTTGGACACGAGTGAGCAGCTAAGCCCATGTACACATGATGCTAAAAGGCTTGCTGTAGCCCCCACAACAGGCCTGGCTACATTTGCGAACCCCTTGATGAGGCAGTGACTGAGTCCGGCCTTGTGTTTCTATCTGATAAAAATCTGCTTGCCAATGCAGGAGACACAAGAGACACGGGTTAGATCCCTGGATCAGGAAGATCCCCTGGAGGAGGGCATGGCAACCCACTCCAGTATTCTTGCCTGGAGAATCCCATGGACAGAGGACCTGGCTGGCTACAGTCCATGGAGTCACAGAGTTGGACACGAGTGAGCAGCTAAGCCCATGTACACATGATGCTAAAAGGCTTGCTGTAGCCCCCACACAGGCCTGGCTACATTTGCGAACCCCTTGATGAGGCAGTGACTGAGTCCGGCCTTGTGTTTCTATTGATGGAGACGGTTTGTTTTCTCACATGTAGGAGGCAGTACAGGGTGGTGGAAAGAACGTGGACTTTGGAATCAGATACATATTGATTCAAATCCGAGTTTCATCACCTTGGACAGGTTACTCAGCTTCTCTGACTCTGATTTCTTACCTCTTCAACAAGAGTTTTAGAACCCTTGGCTCTTGGTAATTTTTTTTTTTTTTTGCAGGGTTTCTTAGACAAAGTAAATGTTCAACAGTCCTGTTTATTAAGTAGTTAAGTTTGAATCAATAATTATGTCCTAACAACTTAAAAGCTATTTGAAAAAAATAGACATAAATTGAAAGAAAAATAATCTTTTTATTTCATCCTTAAATAATCACGATTTCTTACTAATGGAATGTGTGCAGGCTCCTGGTAGACACCCCACAACTTCTGGATTTGGGGGGAAGACCAATCCACACTGATTTTCACAGTACTTGCTTTTTATCACAGAACCCAGTTTTGCAAAGTTTGATGACATCCAAAGGAATGTAGCGTGATCTAATACTGAAACTGTGAATTACCTTGAACTACAAGTTTGCTCAGTTTCCAAGAAACACTGAGCATTGCTGTATTTCCCCTGAAAATTTAAGCTATCCCAGGAGCCCCACTGTGTGAAGTTTGGGAGCCATGGGGTTGAGAGAATTCGAGTGCAGTGATTTTGGAGGGATGATGTAATAATGAGTGGCCAATGCCTGGAGCATCACAGGTACTCAGTAAGTGCAGCGACAGACGTGTGCTCGGCGGGGGTGGGAAAGAGAGGACATGGCCCAGAACTCAATTCGGTATTATTCCTCTTCAAATAAACTCCTCTCAGTGTGCTGAAACAGAGTCCTCTCTGGACGCCCCTGATCCTTGCAGTGACCACTGCCACGGTGCCCTCTTTCTTTTATACGCACACACACAATAGGCCAGTAGTATCAAATTCCCAGTACATGGGGAGAGCCTGGGAATTCAACTCAGGAGATCTGATGTGCTGGTTTCAGTAAGGTGGGGGTAATTACTTAGGGTCTCTGACACTTCAGTTAAGAGGCAGCATATTGTTACCAGATACATACCTATCAATATATACCATATATATATATAATAGATATATACCAGATCAATACCATATTGATACTGGAGATATCATAAATTTAAAAAGATTATGTATTTTGATTTTGGCTGTGCTGGGTCTTGGTTGCTGTGTGTGGGCTTTCTCTGGCACTTGAGCTGGTGCTCCTCCCTAGCTGCAGCGCTCAGGTTTCTCATTGCGGAGGCTTCTCTCAATGTGGAACATGGGCACGCAGGATTCAGTTGTAGCACATGGGTTTAATTGCCCTACGACACGTGGAATCTTCCCAGACCAGGGATTGAACTGTCATCTCTTGATTTACCACAGGACGGCCAGGGAAGTCCCAGAAACTTTTAATATTATTAAAAACTTAATACCTAATATATGAAAATTCTGATCTTTTTGTATCACTTTCCATAGTGTTTATTTTAATAATGTCACTAATGGCCTCTAAAAGGTTTTACAGTGCTGGGCATTCAAAAGGTAAATTAAAAATTTTTTTTTAAACATTTCCCAGTCTGCTAAATTCTATTTATATTTATTTCTTTAAAAAGTTTATTCAAGTATAGTTGGCTTACAATGTTGTGTTAGTTTCAGGTGTATATAAAAGTAAGTTATAAATACATGTGTATCTTTTTTCACATTCTTTTTCCTTATAGGTTATTACAAAATATTGAGTGTAGTTCCCTGTGCTATACAGTAGGTCCTTGTTGGTTATCTGCTAATATTTTATATACTGTAGTATGTATATGATAATCCCCAGCTCCTAATTTATTCCTCTTCCCCTTTCCCCATTGGTAAACATAAATTTGTTTTCTATGTCTCTGGCTCTATTTATGTATATATAAGTTCATTTGCATCTTTTTTTTGATTCCACATGTAAGTAAAATCATGTGGTATTTTTCTTCTCTAGCTGACTTACTTCACTTAGTATGATAACCTCTAGTATGATAAAGTTGCTGCGAATGGCATTATTTCTTTTTTTATGGCTTAGTAATACGCCACTGTGAGCTTCCCTGGTAGCTCATCTGGTAAAGAATCTGCCTGCAATGCAGGAGATTCTGGTTTGATTCCTGGGTCAGGAAGATTCCTTGGAGAAAGGATAGGCTACCCACTCCAGTATTCTTGGACTTCCTTGGTGGCTCAGATGGTAAAGAATCCGCCTGCAATGCAGAAGACCTGGGTTCGATCCCTGGGTTGGGAAGATCCTATGGAGGAGGGCATGGCAACCCACTCCAGTATTCTTGCCTGGAGAATCTCATGGGCAGAGGAGCCTGGTGGGCTACAGTCATGGGGTTACAGAGTCAGACATGACTGAACGACTGAGCACAGCACACAGCACGGTATGCCACTGTGTATGTGTATACAGCATATCTTCTTTATCCATTCACCTGTTGACAACATTTAGGTTGCTTCCATGTCTTGGCTGATGTAAATAGTGCTGCAATGAACATTGGGGTACACATATCTTATTGAGTTATGGTTTTCTTTGTACAGCCACTATGGAGAACAGTATGGAGTTTCCTTAAAAAAACTAAAAATACAGCTACTGTGTGATCCTACAAGCCCACTCCTGGGCATATAGCCAGAAAATCCTGATTCAAAAAGAATGTTTATGTAAGTAATTTAAATAAATAAGTAAACAAACAAACAACCATACTATGTGGCCCAGCACCCTGCAGGTCAAACAACGTGTGCCTTTGGGTTAGATTTTCCCTGTGGATCATGCTTTCCAACTCTGAAACCAGCCCAAACTCTTTACCTCTGGTTGACAGGACCGAGAGCAAACCTACTGCTGACGGCCCATGGAGTGAGTCATTTTTCAACACCTCCTTTCTCTGTATGACAAAATTATTTTCAATCATCATCAGGAAACAAAATGAATAAGAGTACTGACTGGAAAGAAAATGCAGAAAGTGAAGTTTTCGTTACTGAACATTGTAATGAATAATGTTGCATTTTTTGTTTTCAGACCTGAACTTCATTGTAATCGATTTTGCACAGTTGTGTCAAAATTTGTCAGTCTATCTTCACTCACAGTGTATCGAAGAACACTGTTTTGATTTGCACTTTATTTACTAAACTTTTAAAATTGACATATAGATGGTTTACAGCGTTGTGCCAGTCTTTACTGTATAGCTGAGCCACTTATGCACATATAGATAGACATTATTTTTAAAATACTGTTTGCTATTACCACTTATCACAGGGTACTGAATCTAGTTCCCTGTGCTGTGCGGTAGCACCTTGCTGCTTATCCATCCTGTATGCAGCAGTTTACATCTGCTAACCCCAGGCTCCCGGTCTCTCTCTCCCCGCCCCCCACTGGCACTCACAAGCTTGTCCTCTATGTCTGGGAGTCTGTTTCTGCTTTGCAGATTGGTTCATTTGTGCCATATTTTAGATAAAGGTGATATCGTATGGTATTTTACCATATGATACCATTTATTCATTACAATGTTCAGTAACTGAAAACTTCACTTTCTGCATTTTCTTTCCAGTCAGTACTCTTATTCATTTTGTTTCCTGATGATGATTGAAAATAATTTTTTTTTTTCTGTCATACAGAGAAAGGAGCATCTGCCTCCAATGCGGGAGACCCGGGTTCAATCCCTGGGTCGGGAAGGTCCCCTGGAGAAGGAAATGGCAATCCACTCCAGTATTCTTGCCTGGAGAATCCCATGGACAGAGAAGCCTAGTACATTACAGTCCACGGGGTCGCAAAGAGTCGGACACGACTGAGCGACTTCACCTTCACCTTCACCTCAGTTAGTATGACAGTCTCTAGCTGCACCCATGTTGCTGCAAATGACATTATTTCATAAAGAACAGCTTTTATTAATTTAATTTTAAAGGTTTTTTTTTTTTCACACGAAGTGATGGAAATACAAATAGTTAGGAAAAATCTGAAACTTAGGGATACGTTTGTCAGTCATAAAAAATTCCCATTTACATCAGTTTCCAGATATCACAGTGCTGTCCACATCTGCTACTTTGGAACTGACTATAGCATCTTTCATATATCTCTACAGTCGAAAAATGTAAAATACCAAAAAACTCCACATGGTCACAGGGGATGACAGAAAAGATGAGTTCAAATTCTGTTCTCTTATTTTTTTTTAATTTTTATTTTTACTTTATTTTACTTTACATTACTGTATTGGTTTTGCCATACATTGACATGAATCCGTCTCGGGTGTACATGAGTTCCCAATCTTGAACCGCTGCCCCCCACCTGCCACCCCTTATCAACTCTCTGGATCATCCCCGTGCACCAGTCCCAAGCATCCTGTATCCTGTATCGAACATAGATTGGCAATTCGTTTCTTACATGATAGTATACATGTTTCAGTGCCATTCTCCCAAATCATCCCATCCTCTCAAGAAGACATACGGATGGCTAACAAACACATGAAAAGATGTTCAACATAACTTATTATCAGATAAATGCAAATCAAGACCACAATGAGGTACCATTTCACACCAGCCAGAATGGCTGTGGTCCAAAAGTCAACAAGCAATAAATGCTGGAGATGGTGTGGAGAAAAGGGAACCCTCTTACCCTGTTGGTGGGAATGCAAACTAGTACAACCACTATGGAAAACAGTGTGGAGATTCCTTAAAAAATTGCAAATAGAACTGCCATATGACCCAGCAATCCCATTGCTGGGCATACACACCGAGGAAACCAGAATTAAAAGAGACACATGTACCCCAGTGTTCATTGCAGCACTGTTTATAATAGCCAGGACATGTTCTCTTATTTTTATAATCCCTTATTTCTATTGTTTATCTTGAATCTACTCTTCAAACATAAGAATGAGCAGTCCTCTAGAAACTGGAGAAAAGAATTGGGCCATAGTAATCATGAAAGTTATGAACTTACTTTTAAGGGTATGTCTGTAGCTGAGTCCTCATTAGTCCATGGCTAACTTCAGCTATAAGTTCTTCAAATTAAGTTCTATGTGGGAACAATATCTATTAAAGATAAGGAATAAAACCATGCATACTGGAAGTCTGCATATACATTATTAAAATTCAACTGTAATGTCAGCATTTATTTAGAATACAGATTGATCCAAGATTTTTGGAGGGGGCTTATTTCAGTGCTATTTGTTAGAATTGCTGGCACATGGTGATAATAAAAAGGAGACTGAGATTTAGTCAGTCTGGAAAGATGAAGTAAGCTATCCAAGAACACAGACTTCATTAACAGAAAACCAGGACTGGAGCTCAGATTTCTTGTTTCCTAGCATCTGGTAACAAGATGGGTAGCACTGCAACATGAAACAGTGCCTCAGGACTATAAAAGGAAGTAAAAATAATTATTATTTTAATATTATATCAACATATTTATTGATCAATTTATTGCTTGTTATGAGCTAGGCATTGTGATATGTGTTTTATGTATATCATCTCACTTAATGAAAGTCAAGACTATGAAATGGAAAATGGAGGAAAAGGAGCTGAAGTGAGCTGTGCAATAATGTAATGCTCAAAATTCTCCAAGCCAGGCTTCAACAGTGTGTGAACTGAGAACTTCCGGATGTTAAAGCTGGATTTAGAAAAGGCAGAGGAATCAGAGATCAAATTGCTAACATTTGTTGGATCATCAAAAAAATAGGAGAATTCCAGAAAAACATCTACTTCTGCTTCATTGACTACACTAAAGTCTTTGACTGTGTGGATCACAACAAATTGTGGAAAACTCTTGAAGAGATGGAAATAACAGACCAACTTACGTGCCTCCTGTGAAACCTGTATGCAGGTCAGGAAGCAACAGAACCAGAGCTGAAACAACGGACTGGTTCAGAATTGAGAAAGGAGTACATCAAGGCTGTTTGTGGTCACCCTGATTATTTAACTTCTATGCAGAGTACATCATGCAAAATGCTGGGCTGGATGAAGCACAAGCTGGAATCAAGATTGCTGGGAGAAATATAAATAACCTCAGATATGCAGATAACACCACCCTTATGACAGAAAGTGAAGAGAACTAAAGAGCCTCTTGATGAAGGTGAAAGAGGAGAATGAAAAAGATGGCTTAAAACTCAACATTCAAAAAACTAAGATCATGGTATCCAGTCCCATCACTTCATGGCAAATAGGTGGGAAACAATGGAAACAGTGAGAGACTTTATTTTCTTCGGCTCCAAAATCACTGCAGATGGTGACTGCAGCCATGAAATTAAAAAATGCTTGCTCCTTGGAAGAAAAGCTATGACCAACCTAGACAGCATATTGAAAAGCAGAGACATTACTTTGCCAACAAAAGTTCGTCTAGTCAAAGCTATGCTTTTTCCCAATGTGAGAGTTGGACCATAAAGAAGGCTGAACACTGATGCTTTTGAACTGGAGTGAGAAGACTCTTGAGAGTCCCTTGGACTGCAAGGAGATTCAGCCAGTCCATCCTAAAGGAAATCAGTCCTGAATATTCATTGGAAGGACTGATGCTGAAGCTGAAACTCCAATACATTGGCCACCTGATGTGAAGAGCTGACTCACTAGAAAAGACCCTGATGCTGGGAAAGACTGAATGTGGGAGGAGAAGGGGACGACAGAGGATGAAATGGTTGGATGGAATCATTGACTGGATGCACATTGGTCTGAGCAAGCTCCAGGAGATGGTGATGGACAGGGAAGCCTGGTGTGCTGCAGTCCATGGGGTTGCAAAGAGTTGGACACGATTGAGTGACTGAACAAAAAGAACAACAGCAACATTAAAGTAATAGGAATTTCCTATTTTTTCCTGGTGTTTCCAAGGAAGTGTTCAGGGGCCTCTAAATTTGGGGAAGTGGAAAGGAAAGTACAGGCAAGGGGAGAGAGAAGGGCCCCGCAGATGGGGGGGATTAGGGCCTGAGGAGAGAAAGCAGCAGGAAAGGATACTGAGCTGACATTGTCTGGGAAGGGAAGGAGCTTCCCTGGTGGCACAGTGGTCAAGAATCTGCCTGCTGATGAGGAGACATGGATTAAATTCCTGGATCAGGAAGATCCCCTGGAGAAGGAAATGGCAACCACTCCAATATTCTTGCCTGGAAAATCCCATGGTGAAAGCGCTGGTGGGCTACAGTCTTGGTGTTCAGTTGCTCCATTGTGTCTGACTCTTTGCAACCTCATGGACTGCAGGGCCCCAGGTTTCCCTGTCCTTCACAGTCTCCCAGAGCTTGCTCAAACTCATGTCCATTGAGTCAGTGATACCATCCAACTATCTCATCCTCTGTCATCCCCTTCTCCTCCTGCCTTCAATATTTCCCAGCTACAGTCTAAGGGGTTGCAAAAGAGTCAGACATAACTTAACATGCACACACACACACATGGTTGGAGAATGTTTTAAGAGAGCATTGATAGTCTCCTGTGCTCTAATCTTCTCCTTAAACCTGCAATAAATCTGCCCCTCACAGATTTATTGTGACTGTGATGACCTGGAACAGGGGGAAGAGGAGCTGTGTCCGTGATGAAGGGCACAAAAGGCCTAGAAGGGATGACAAGGCACAAACGACTGTGATGATGGGGAGGAGCTTGAGCAAAGACAATGGAACAAATAAGAGAGGAGAGAGAAAGCAAGCATCCCCCTAGCATGGAAAGTCTCAGAGGATCTGCTTGGTGATAACTTGAGAGTCATGCAGAAAGGGTGACCTTGAGGGTGGAAATTTGGAGCTATAATCAGTACTGTAGGCTGACTCAGGATCGTGTCCACCCAGAGGGTAAGGCCAGGCCAACTTGGCCCTCAAAGAAGCAGACTGAGTCTCCCAGGGCTTTTCCCTCCCTGAAGGGCATCCAAGAGTTTCAAGAGGGGAAAACCGATGATCTATGCCCAGACATACTCCACTTGTGGGTTGTGGGAAGGTGGTCAGACAGCCAGAGCCTCAGAGCACCCGTCCCAGAGTTTACCTGACATTTTCAGGGCTCAGCTCATCAAAGAGGCTGCCGGCTTTCTCAGAGGAATTCCCATCAGAGTGGGAGGATAGGCCCGCAGCACGGGAATGAGGAAGAAAATTCCACTTAGAAAAAACAAACAGAACCAAGAACAAAGGGTGAGTTCCAGGAAGAGATAACAGAAATTTTCTTCCCTGGGAAAGGTGAAATGTGTGTGAAAATCACTCTTTCCTTCAGAGCCCTGGAGTCTATATTATTCTGTATTATTATTCTAGGAAAGTTCCAGAAAGTCAGACAACTCATTGCTCAGGAAGTGACAGATGCCGGAGGCTGCAAGTGCAGAGGGCAGAGCGATCCCAGGCAGGGCGCTTGACCTCACTTGGGTGTTGTCCATCTCCCAGTCTTGTCTAAGCCATCCTTCCCCTCCTTCCAAATCTCCAAATCATCTTCCTACACTAACTGCCATCTGGGAGGCTTGTGTCTGTTCCCATCAGCTTTCCGTGTATCCCCATGCAGAGCTGGTGGGTGGCTGACTCACAGGACCAAATGCAGCTCTTCCTTTACTGCACTGAGGGGTACTCTTCAGATGTGTTTGTTCTGGATGTACTGAATCTTTCTCAGGGAAGGCTTAGTGGCTCAAAGCATTGGACGTGGATTCCAGTCATACCTCTGCCTCTAGGACTAGGGCAAGTTCACTTAACCCAGAAATAGAGAAGCAGAAATACCCACCTCATTGAGTTGTGAAGATTAAATAAAACAACACGTGTAAAGCACTTACATGGTGTCTGGTACACAGTAAATCCTCAATAAAAAGGATCATTCACTGGAACTCACAGACTGTTGACTGAAGTGTATATTAGGACAATCCCTGGAAGATGCATGCGCTCTTGAAGACAACTTTTTGCGTATATTATATATCAAAGCTGAACATATGCATCAATTATCTCAACAATTCTATTCAAAGTTACAATCTTTTGTTAGTTTAAAAGGTCACCATCATGGAAAATATGTTCTGAGCTCTAAAGAGCCAACCAACTAACAAAGTTTTGAAACCCAACCCAAGTATAACTTGAGGACTGTTTTATATTTGATTCATAATTCTGTGGTTTGGTGCTCTTTGGTACTTAAATTTCTGAGCCTTATTGGCTTTAAGTTCTTTGCACTCCATGGTTAAGTTAGTCGCTAGTCATATTTTGGAATTTGAGCTCTGTTATTACAGGAATAATTACATTTTGGGCTGACTTGGAAATGACTTGGAATTGGTTAACATCCTTGAATATACAAGAGTAAGTCCCATGATGACCCTCCAGCCACTAGGAGGGTTTCTGGGTGTGACAAAAGTCACATTGAAATGCTTGACAATTTTCACTGTTGAGGACATTATTACTTGTGTAAGAAGTAAACAATCATCAAATGCTCACTTGGTGAAATTACATTCAAAGTTCTCTTATTCACTCCTCAGCAGGACAGTCACATTTGGTTGTAATATTTTATGAATAAAGCCTTATTGATATACATTTTGGTGCAATCATAAAACTGTCAGCTCATTCTGCTTCTTCCCCTCTTCTTCCTTCCCTCCCTCCTTCCTTTATATCTCTGCTGTGATCTAGTTTCAGATATCTCATAAATATAAACATATATATTAATATGAACTACTTTACAGTTGACTTTGAAAACTCACTGAACCACACTGTTGGTATGATAAAAAATTTGAATTTAAGGCAAATCATTTTGAATGGCTCCATCCCATGGACCAGGGCTCCTGAGAATGTGGTTCACAGGGCAGTGTCCGTCTGCTTGCTACCAGTCTGTGAAGACATACCTACCGAACTCGACAGTAAGCATTTATACATTTTCATAAGCAATTTCTCAGAGTGTTTTCATGTCCCTTGAGACTGTCTGTAATTACGTCTTCCAAAGAGAAGCAAGTGGCTGCTGCTTCTCTTCCTCTTTTTCTCCCACCCTCCTCTTCCCCCTCATCCTTTTTCTCCTCTTCCTCCTCCTCCTCCTTTTTATTCTTTTCCTCCTTGCCCTTCGATAGACACAAAAGTCTGACATAATATCATTAACATAAGGTGCATAAAGAATTGTTTCTCTCAGTCAATGTAATGGCGACTTTGTTTAAACCACTGTTGGAGGCGGCCCTGTGAGGACACGACTGCCCGCTGACCCTTGGATTGCTGTGCATCCTGCCGACTATGCCAATGTACCACTGACCGTGTTCATGACACCAGGTGTCTTGCTGTTCACATTGTCTGCACTGTATGCTGAACCCAGGGTAAGGCAAGGTGCAAGCTAAGAGGCTGGAAGCAAACTTGGGCAGCGGTCAGATCTGCAGATGCGTTTCTTCTCTCCCGTCTGATGCAGCAGCTGTAGCAGCATACATGCTATCTTCTCCCCTCTGGTGGTTGACCCCACGGACACAGCAGTGACGCAGCAGTAACTGCCGCTACCTTCTGAGTGGAGCTCGCACATGCACACCGCATACAGCTGGAGACTATGCCAGCACTTTGTGAGGCACATGTGCAGTGCTGTAAGTGATCTCAGCTGTACTGTTTTGTGTACAAGAGTCAAGATGTGGGAGCAACCTAGATGTCCCTCGGCAGCCGAATGGATAAGAAAGCTGTGGTAATATACACAATGGACTATTACTCAGCCATTACAAAGAATGCATTTGAATCAGTTCTGATGAGGTGGAGGAAACTGGAGCCTATTATACAGAGTGAAGCAGGTCAGAAAGAAAAACACCAATACAGTATACTAACACATATATATGGAATTTAGAAAGATGGTAATGATAACCCTATATGTGAGCTGACAAAAGAGACACAGAGGTATAGAACAGTCTTTTGGACTCTGTTGGGAGAAGGCGAGGGTGGGATGATTTGAGAGAATAGCACTGAAACATGTATACCACCGTATGTGAAACAGAGTGCCCATCCAGGTTCAATGCGTGAGACAGGGTGCTCTGGGCTGGTGCACTGGGATGACCCTGAGGGATGGGATGGGGAGGGAGTGGGAAGGGGAGTTCAGGATGGGGGACACAGGTACACCCATGGCTGATTAATGTCAATGTATGGCAAAAGCCACTGTAATATTGTAAAGTTATTAGAATCCAATTAAAATAAATAAATTAATTAATTTTTACAATGATCTCAGCTGTTCAGTTCGGTCGCTCAGTCATGTCTGACTCTTTGCGACCCCATGAATCGCAGCACACCAGGCTTCCTGTCCATCATCACCATCTCCCGGAGTTCACTCAGCTGTTACACAGTCATTTACAAAACGTGGGGCAAGAGCATCTGAACAGTCCATTTTGGCCAGTGTGCTCTGTCCCCATGACCCCCTTGCTGGACCTGGACAACCAGAGGCTTTTCCCTTTCCGCTGGCCCTGGAAGGCATGTTCTGCCCACCCTTCCCACAGTGGGAGTCATTTTCAGGACGCAGCTTAAGAGAGCGTACGCTGTTGAGATCACTCGAACTGGATGTGTGACGGTGACTGAACCTGGTTAAGACCTCTGTATAAACAAGACTCTGGGGGCAGGTGCAGAGATTTACTGCCCTTGAGGTCGCCCAAGACAAGCCTTGTATGTCAGCTCCCTCATTTATCATCCCTGCCACCTACCTGTCTGGAGTGATCTGCTTTCTCCAGTCTCTCCTTGCTTTACGTGTGTGGGAGCCAGTTTCAAATTTCACCCAAGGGAGCTCTTGAAGTTGTGAACTAATACCCATTATTAAAAATACCTCCTTTTCTCTCTGCTGCTGCTGAGTCACTTCATTTGTGTCTGACTCTTTGCGACTCTATGGACGGTAGCCTGTCAGTCTCCTTGGTCCATGGGATTCTCTAGGCATGAATATGGGAGTAGGTTGCCAGGCCCTCCTCCAGGGGATCTTCCCCACCCAGGGATGGAACCTGCATATCCTGCTGCTCTTGCATTGGCAAGTGGGGTCTTAACCATTAGCTCCGCCTGGGAAGCCCAAATGCTCAGTACTGCTCCCTGTCAGGGAATCAAACTCTGGTCTCCTGTGTGATAAGCAGGGATATTAACCACTACACTAAGGAGGAGTAGCTCCATTAAAAAATTCAGTTTTGCAACTTGCATTTTTTATTGAATAAAATATAGTTCTTCAGCTTGACCTTTAGGATCTCAACATAAGCCCAGTATAACAGCTGAATTTCTCATAATTCTTGTTAACGTGAAATAATTTCTTCTTATTATCCATTTAAACCATTTCTTTTCCCAGAATGTTTCTCTGCTTAAATATTTATGAATTTATTCACTCATCTAATGAATATTTGCTGGGCTTCCCTGGTGGCTCAGATGATAAAGAATCTGCCTGCAATGCAGGAAACCTGGGTTCAATCCGTGGGTCATGAAGATCCCCTCGAGAAGGGAATGGCTACCCACTCCAGTATTCTTGCCTGGAGAACTCCATGGACAGCGGAGCCTGGTTGGTTACAGTCCATGGGGCTGCAAAGGAGTGAGCATGACTGAGCAACTAACACTTTCACTTTACTTTTTCACTTCAGATGCTGGGCAATGGGTTTCTGTCCCTCAGTAGTTTAATAACTAGTACTTCAAATACTTACCTGCTTTGAGGACTAGCTCAAGTCTTGCCTTCCCCATGAGGTGTAATTAGAAAAAGTACTGACTATTGTCAGAAGAGTTGAGAGGACACTTGGGTGTGAATCCCAACTGGGAAAGTTACTTTACTCCTTGAGTCTCATTTGTATAGTCAGCTATAAAATGGGGCCAATAGTGGTCTTTGCTTCATAAATATTTATTTTTTTCAAAACAGACCGATTGACTTATTTGTATCTAGCGGCCCCGGGTCTTTGCGGCTGCTGCCCCGGTTTTCTCTGGTTGTTGAGATGGGGTGTGCTCCTTGTTGTGGCGCTCAGGCTTCTCGCTGTGGTGGCTGCTCCTCGTGGCGGTTCTGTTGTTGCAGAGCACCAGTTCTAGGTGCAAAGACTCCAGTGGGTGCTGTCCACAGGCTTAGCTGCCCTGGGGCATGCAGAATCTTCCTGAGCCAGGGATTGAGCCCATGTCCCCTGCATTGGCTGGCAATTCTTAACCACTGTACCACTGGGGAAGCCTCATAAAGACTTTTATTTTTTAAAATTATATGGGATAATGATGTAAACATGTCTGGCATAATATGAAGTCTCTCCACGCTATTTTCTTCTTTTCTCCTATGATAAATTTTGCTTTTTACTCTAATTCTGCCATCAAAGACATGTTTTTTCTCTCCTCAATACTGTACACATTCAAATTAGTTCATTTAACTGGTACGATCTTCCTATCCTAACTTCCCCCTTTTCTGGAATCTTCTCTCTTCCTTTCCCATCTGCCCCAATTCATTATTTTTTTCAGGATGGGATTCAAAAACCTCGCTTCTCCATAAGTACTCAGAGGCCCCTTGACTTTTTGGAATTTCCTTAGAGAACTTTAGCTTCTAGCCATGTTATCTCAGGTGTTGTTGGCCATCATATTAACCCCACCTTATTGATCTAATGAAAATAAATGTTCTTTGATGGTAGAGAAAATGTTGTCATGTGTTGTTTGTATTTTCCTGCTCCCTGGAGTTTAGAACATATGATAAGTAGTTAAAAAAAACCCAGTAGAACCTTGATGCTGGTGAAGACATTGATGGTAAGTCATATTTTAATGCAGAGGCGCAGTGGCTTCAGGGTCTACTGCTCAAATGCTTCTCTCATGTACAGCCTCCAGACTAGGGAACTGCAACCAGTTTGTCCTTTAGCAAAATAATTAACCCATGGCCTCAGACATTCTGTGTTTGCAAAACCCTGAAACTTCAAGGGTAAAAACTCAAGGGCTTCTTATGCTTTTGATAAAGTTGGTTGTGCCCCAAAATACTGGGTGGAAAAATTCTTACTCAGCCAATTATTTTGACAATGTGCTGCTTCAGTAATAGACATATCACCAATTACCTGTCAGGTGTGGCTTGGAAGGCGGCTTTTGGGTAAATACAGACAGGGGAATAACTGCTAGTTCTTGCCTAGAGGCTCTGAACCCGCTTGCATTTTCCCAGCTCTGAAGGAGCAGATGCCAAACTCTCCTCCCGGTGCTCAGTGAACTTCCAGAGGCCACATCACATGTCTTCAAAAGTCCCATTCCAGGAAGTGCCCTTTCTCAAATATTCCATCTCTCAGGAGCTCTACCCAGTAACCAACTTTCTGAAGAATAGTGTCTAGCAAAATAGAAGGAGAGAGCAGTGTTCTGACTTAGATGAGTAGCTTTTATTTAGTTTTCACTTTATTTATATTGACTTATTTATAAAAATTCAAAAAGAAAAAAGTAAGCTCAGAATTACACCATATTAAGAACAAATATTAGAATTAACTCTCAAATTATAGCTAATCCTAATTGAGTGCTTATAATGTACCTGTGCAGTCTTTCTTGTCCAGGTGGTATATGAAAGCAGACTCAAAAAGTACATGAAAACTGAACAAATAATTAATTATATAGCACTGAATAAATTGATGTTGGAAACTAATTTTGGTTATTTATTGCAAATTTCAAGAAAAATTATGAGACTTAGAAATGGAGAAAAAAGAGCATTGAGTGTTCTTTCAGAAGAGTAGTCATGAGTGTTGTCTAGCTGATCATCCAGGGATTATTTAATTATATTATACTATTTCACTGTCTGGTCTGATCGACAAGTATATTCTATAATTCTGTAGAGATAGAAACTAAGTTGTAGAAAACTGATAGCAATCTAAGTTTTTCTAGTCCACAGTAATGCAAACAATCTCGCCCATGGAAATGCAAATACTCTAAAAACAGATGAACAAACAAAACAAAAACAGTCTCATAGAAACAGAAAACAAACCTGTGGAGTAGGGGTTGAACGAAATAGGTGAAGGGGATTAACAGGCACGAATCTTCCAGTTATAAAATGACTGGGCTTCCCAGTGGTGCCTGCTAATGCAGGAGATGCCAGAGATGCAGTTTTGATCCCTGGGTCAGAAGGATCACCTGGAGTAGGAAATGGAAACCCACTCCAGTATTCTTGCTTGGAAAGTTTCCCAGATGGAGGAGCCTGGTGAGCTATAGTCCCTAGGTTTGCAAAGAGTTGGATAAAACAGCATGCAGCTGCACACACACACACACACACACACACACACACACAATAAGTGTCATGGGGATACAACATACAGTGTAATATCTGATAATATTCTTAAAACTTTGTATGGTGACAAGGCCTCCCAGGTGGTTCAGTGATAAAGTATCCGCTGGCTGATTCAGGAGGCTCAGGTTTGATCCCTGGGTCAGGAAGACCCTCTGGAGAAGAAATGGCAACACGCTCCAGTATTCTTGCCTGGGAGATCCCATGGACAGAAGAGCCTGGCAGGCTACAGTCCACGGGATCACAAAAGAGTGCGATATGACTTAGCAACTCAGCAACAACAACAAGAAGAATGATAACAGATGATTACTAGACTTATCATGGTGATCAATTCATAATATATGAAAATGTCAATGGCATATTGTCTCATAGAGATAAAACTTTGAAATGTAAAATTTATATCTTATTGACCTATAGAATTTTAATCAGTTTTGCATTTATTAGCAAAAAATTTTAGTGTACCTAGTTGCACATATATATTCTCCAAAATCTCTGACTCATACACCCATTAGTTAATTGAATACACAAATTCTTTGATATATGTTTATGTTTGAGAGTCATCATTTTAGAAAATTATAGTTTAGCATTTTTGGAATTTCCACTGAGAAACCTGAATGGGCTTTCTTGGCAAAGTATTAGTATCAAGTAAACCGCATTTCTGGAAGCATTCACTAATGGTTATTTAACCTGGACACATCCCTTCTTGGAATCCAGGGTGAATTCCAGTAACAGTAGAACTTAAGCTCTAGTTTCTGTTTCTGTAGTTTTTCTTCTTTCTCGACTGATTTTTTGTTTTATTTTCCTTTCTGATTTGCTCATAGTCAATAACACATTGACTGGTATCCCAGTAGCTTGTACGCACCAGGACCAAGGAGAAAGGAGCCGTGACCCCACAAGAGACTGAGCCAGACTTGCCCATGAGTGTCCAGAAGTTTCCATGGAAGCCCGGTTTGACAGCGATCTGCAGTGGGGTCAGAGGCACTGAATACAACAGTCTTGGGAGCTGCAGGGTGTTCTGGCATGAGTCCTTTTGAAGGAATTTGGCCTCAGGCCAAACTACTAGGAGGGAACACAGCCTCACCCATCAACGGAAAATTGGATTAAAGATTTACTGAGCATGGCTCTGCCCATCAGAGCAAGACCCAGATTCCCCCACAGCCAGTCCCTCTCATCAGGAAGCTTCCAAGCCTCTTATCCTTATCATCAGAGGGCAGTCAGTCAGTCAGTCAGTTCAGTTACTCCGTCCTGTCTGACTCTTTGCTACCCCATGAACTACAGCACGCCAGACCTCCCTGTCCAGCCATCTCATCCTCAGTCGTCCCCTTCTCCTCCTGCCGCCAATCCCTCCCAGCATCCGGGTCTTTTCCAATGAGTCAACTCTTCACATGAGGTGGCCAAAGTACTGGAGCTTCAGCTTTAGCATCATTCCTTCCAAAGAAATCCCAGGGCTGATCTCCTTCAGAATGGACTGGTTGGATCTCCTTGCAGTCCAAGGGACTCTCAAGAGTCTTCTCCAACATCACAGTTCAAAAGCATCAGTTCTTCGGCCCTCAGCTTTCTTCACTGAAAGTCCAACTTTCACATCCATACATGAATATTGGAAAAACCATAGCCTGGACTAGATGGACCTTTGTAGGCAATGTAATGTCTCTGCTTTTGAATATGCTATCTAGGTTGGTCATAACTTTCCTTCCAAGGAGTAAGCGCCTTTTAATTTCATGGCTGCAGTCACCATCTGCAGTGATTTTGGAGCCCCCCAAAATAAAATCTGACACTGTTTCCACTGTTTCCCCATCTATTTCCCATGAAGTGATGGGACCAGATGCCATGATCTTCGTTTTCTGAATGTTGAGCTTTAAGCCAATTTTTTCACTCTCCTCTTTCACTTTCTTCAAGAGGCTTTTTAGCTCCTCTTCACTTTCTGCCATAAGGGTGGTGTCATCTGCATATCTGAGGTTATTGATATTTCTTCCAGCAATCTTGATTCCAGCTTGTGCTTCTTCCAGTCCAGCGTTTCTCATGATGTACTCTGCATATAAGTTAAATAAGCAGGGGGACAATATACAGTCTTGACATACTCCTTTTCCTATTTGGAAACAGTCTGTTGTTCCATGTCCAGTTCTAACTGTTGCTTCCTGACCTGCATATAGATTTCTCAAGAGGCAGGTCAGGTGGTCTGGTATTCCCATCTCTTTCAGAATTTTCCAAGTTTCTTGTGATCCACACAGTCAAAGGCTTTGGCATAGTCAACAAAGAAGAAACAGATGTTCTTCTAGAACTCTCTTGCTTTTTCAATGATCCAGCAGATGTTGGCAATTTGATTTCTGGTTCCTCTGCCTTTTCTAAACCCAGCTTGAACATCTAGAAGTTTGTGGTTCATGTATTGCTGAGGCTTGGCTTGGAGAATTTTGAGCATTACTTTACTAAGGGACTAGACCTGATAGACAGAGTGCCTGATGAACTACGAATGGAGGTTCGTGACATTGTACAGGAGACATAGGTCAAGACTATCTGCATGGAAAAGAAATGCAGAAAAGCAAAATGACTGTCTGAGGAGGCCTTACAAATAGCTGTGAAAAGAAGAGAAGTGAAAAGCAAAGAAGAAAAGAAAAGATAAAAGCATCTGAATGCAGAGGTCCAAAAAATAGCAAGGAGAGATAAGAAAGCCTTCCTCAGCAATCAATGTGAAGAAATAGAGGAAAATAACAGAATGGGGAAGGCTAGAAATCTCTTCAAGAAAATTAGAGATACCAAGGGAACATTTCATGCAAAGATGGGCTTGATAAAGGACAGAAATGGTCTGGACCTAACAGAAGCAGAAGATATTAAGAAGAGGTGGCAAGAATACACATAAGAACTATACAAAAATGATCTTCATGACCCAGATAATCACGATGGTGTGATCACTCACCTAAAGCCAGAAATCCTGGAATGTGAAGTTAAGTGGGCCTTAGAAAGCATCACTACAAACAAAGCTAGTGGATGTGATGGAATTCCAGTTGAGCTATTTCAAATGCTGAAAGATGATGCTGTGAAAGTGCTGCACTCAATATGCCAGCAAAATTGGAAAACTCAGCAGTAGCCACAGGACTGGAAAAGGTCAGTTTTCATTCCAATCCCTAAGAAAGGGAAGTATTACTGAATCAGACTTCAGAATCAGACATCAAGTTCCCTTGAAAGAAGGAAAATCCAAGATTCCCTTTCTTTTTCCTTCTCTCTTGCCACATTTAAAAAAAAATTGGAATTCTGTCTCTTTTCCCTTCCCTCTTGCCATTCCCCCTCCCCCCACAATTTGGGTTTCTATAGCATGTTTGGCTTCTCTTCCTCCCTTGGCAATTTAGCACTGATTTTACTCTCTGTACACATTCACGTACATTTCTTGCCTTATCTGTTTGACTGTGGAAGTAATAATATCTTTCAGGGTTATTGTGAGTCTCCAAGCAGATTAGGTGTGAAATGACGCTTTAAAAACTCTGGTGCTGAATATAATTCTGAGACACCAGCCACGTGATCTGGGGTTGAAAGCAAGTTAGGAATTTGTGTGCTGGGGACAAACACTGAGACAGGGGTGAGAGTGTGCCTCTCTGGGATTCATCCTAGCCCTTGGAATCCTGGCCCACTGGAGAGCTCCACTGATGGCTGGGCCGAGTTTCCAGGCCTAATGGTTGTCTTCAAGGTTGACTTGGATACTGAGGAAAAGACATAGGGACTTTGGTTTTCAGGCCAAGGCAGAAAAATGTGGTCGAGACCTGGCTAGTCACCGTCTCTTTAAGGCTTGGTAACATTACAAATATAAGTTCTTCCACTATAAGAACAAAATGAATTTTTAAAAACTCTTAAAACTTTTTAAGAGTTTTAAATAAATTCCTTTTAAATGAATTCCCAGGATACCAACAACTTTCTTCCAGGAGAGCAATCCATAAGATTCATTTTTGTTCCAAGAAATGTAACTATCAAGGGAAAAAAAGCCTCAAAACATAAAAAACTGTTGTTGAAAATTAAACCATGTTCTTGAAGAGGTAAGAAGAATGGATTAGTAGACTGAGCACTAGATCCTGATTAAAAAACTTTGAATCATTTTTATCTTCCTCTTTATTCTTTTATAATTCATTTTACCCAGGTTTCGTGGTAGTCTGTGGGGGAAAGGGCCTCAGCAGGTTGTAAACTGCAAGGTAAGGGTTATCTGTGATTCCCAGATATCTAGCTCCAAGTTCTTTCTTGAACTTAAGCTTTTATATCTAGTACCTAATCGACATCTTCCCTTGGAATACATCCCCTTGGATGTATTGATAGGTAACTCAAACCCAGCAAAGTCAAAATTGCACTCCTGATTTCCAGCTCCCATAAACCTGTTCTTCCTCTAATCTCCCTCATTTTACCACCATTCTTCCATTTGCTTAGCCCTCAAATCTTAGCATCATTCCTGACCCCCTTCTTTTTCTTAAAGCCACATGCTCTGTGGGGCAAATCCTATTGGCTTTTATTATTATTATTATTTTTTAAAGTAACAGCTTTGTTGCAGTATGAATTCACAGACCATAAAGTGCACTCTTTAAAAGTATACAGTTAAGTGGTTTTGGGTATATTCACAAAGTTGTGCTTTGGTCATAACCACCTGATTTCAGAACATTTTCTTTTCCGAAAGAACCCCATTCTCATTAGCATTCATTCTATTCCCTATTCCTCCAAGCTCCTGGTGGCTGCAGGCACCACTTTACAACATAGCTGCCTTGAGGGTTCCGTTTTCTATACATCCTCATCAGTACTTGTTATTGTTTTGATTAGAGCCATCTTAGTGGGTATGAAGTGGTGTCACACTGTGCTTATGGTATGTATTTCCCGAGCACCCTATTGGCTCTTCCTAGAAACCTTCCTCCCATCTGACCACCCTTAGTGTCTTCCTGGCTCTCTCCTTGGTCAGCACCATCGTCATCTCCCCTCTGGGAAATGCCATTGTTTGGTGTTCGTCAATGCTTCTACACGCATATGTCCCGCCGTATGCATATGGCTTCCCTCATGCACTTGTATGCTTCTACAGGCCTACTGCCAGCCGGCAGCCAGACTTACCATTAGAAACCTGAGATTGTCATGTGCCCGCTCACACCCTTCTCGTCAGCGTGCAGCCCATCTCCTTAGGTGGCCCACAGGCTCTGCAGAGTGTGGCTGGCTTCCTCTCTGACCTCGCCTTTTCTACTTCTCTTCTCCCACCGCCTGCAGCCACCCTGGCCTTCCTGCTGTGCCTCAAACACACCCGACCCTTTCCTAGCTCAAGGCTCACCTTGCTGCTTCCTCTACCTGAAACCTAGAGACACCCGTGTCTCCTTCCTTCCCTCAGTCACATTGTTGCCTGAACATTTCTGACTCAGTGTATCCTTTCCTCACACTTGCTTTTATAAAATGGTGCTCCAACACCCTATTTACTCTTTCCTGCTTTACATATTTTTCAAATTATTTTCAATGTCTTTCATTGTATTGAGATTTATTCAGCCATTTGAATATTGACTGTCTCTCCCATTAGAATGTAAGCTCCTCGAAGGCAGAAGTTTACACTTGAAAGCAGCTGAGCCTAGACTGGTGTTCACAAAAAACAAACACTTATTTTTTTTAATGAATTAAGAATGAATCCTGAGAGTGATGATGGGATAGGTAGAGCCTTCAAAAAAGACTGAATTATTTGTGGTGATGAAGTATTTTAGGGAAGGGGTAAAGTGAAAAACTAAAGAGCCTCTTGATGAAAGTGAGAGTGAAAAAGTTGGCTTAAAGCTCAACATTTAGAAAACAAAGATCATGGCATCTGGTCCCATCATTTCATGGGAAATAGATGGGGCAACAGTGGCTGACTTTATTTTTTGGGCTCCAAAATCACTGCAGATGGTGACTGCAGCCATGAAACTAAAAGGTGCTTACTCCTTAGAAGGAAAGTTATGACCAACCTAGACAGCGTATTAAAAAGCAGACACATTACTTTGCCAACAAAGATCTGTCTAGTCAAGGCTATGGTTTTTCCAGTAGTCATGTATGGATGTGAGAGTTGGACTATAAAGAAAGCTGAGTGCAGAAGAATTGATGCTTTTGAACTGTGCTGTTGGAGAAGACTCTTGAGAGTCCCTTGGACTGTGAGGAGATCCAACCACTCCACCCTAAAGGAGATCAGTCCTGAATATTCATTGGAAGGACTGATGCTGAAACTGAAACTCCAATACTTTGGCCACCTGATGCGAAGAGCTGACTCATTTGAAAAGACCCTGATGCTGGGAAAGATTGAGGGTAGGAGGAGAAGGGGATGACAGAGGATAAATGGTTGGATGGCATTACTGACTCAATGGACATGAGTTTGGGTAAACTCTGGGAGTTGGTGATGGACAGGGAGGCCTGGCATGCTGCGGTTCATGGGATCGCAGAGAGTCGGACACGACTGAATGAGTGAACTGAACTGAACTGAAAGTCTTTCAAAATAAACTGTTGAAAAAGTATTAACTTCCAGAAACTGCCAATTCATATATGGAAATATACCTAAAGTTTAATGGAATGACATGCTGCACTCAAAGGGGATTGAGTTGCAAGTGATTCACGTGTAATGTGCTTTAAGAGGACTTTTGATGTCCCATCCCCTACTGAGGCAGCTGTGAACACCCAACCTCAAGAGTTCACATTATTTACTTTATATTACAGGCCTAGAATTTTCCAAGAATAAACACATTACTAGCTATTTACATAGACTTGATTTTCTCCCACCACTGTAGATGATCTAAAATGGATTTAAATGTTATATTTCTTAATTGGTCCTTTGCAACTGTTTTTTCATCCTTTTATCCTTTCCTGATCTCTCCCTCTACTTGTAGAAACAATATGCTGCATTGTGTAACAAAGATTTAATTTTATCCCCAACTATTTAAAAGGATATCTTGAATGAAAGAAAGTATATTGGATTAAGATTAATGGAGAAGAGGTTAAAAATGAGCATAGGTCCTTTAGAAGCATCCCAAAGTCAATGACTAATTTCCTACTCTACCTTACTTACCAGCATGCTTCCAATTCTGCTTTATTTCAATTCCAAGATTCTAAGCTGTGACAGCAAGGCAGAGATTATGCAGTTTTTAGCATAAGAGGATGCCCTTTAGCCTCAACATCTTGACAAGCCACTTGGGGATGAGAGGGAGACCAAAGACAAGTTCGCCAGATGGAAGATAATCAGAAGATACTGTTCAGGCCTAGTCAGGCCTGTAGGACAGAGACACAGAGAACCTTTTGGCCCAGACCTTTCTACGATCCATTTTGTTGTTATTCAGTCACTAAATTGTGTCTGACTCTGTGACCTGTGGACTGCAGCATGTCAGCCTCCTCTGTTTACCATCTCCCAGAGCTAGCTCAAACTCAAGTCCATTGAGTTGGTGATGCTATCTAACCAACCTCATCCTCTGCCACCTCATTCTCCTTATGCCTTCAATATTTCCCAGCCTCAGAATCTTTTCCACTGAGTCAGCTCTTCACATCAGGTGGCCAAAGTATTGGAGCTTCCGTTTCAGCATCAGTCCTTCCAATGAATATTCTGGGTTGATTTTTTTCAGGACTGACAGGTTTGATCTCCTTGCAGTCAAAGGGACTCTCAAGAGTCTTCTCCAGCACCACAGTTCAAAAGCATCAATTCTTTGGTGCTCAGCTTTCTTTATGGACCAACTCTCACATCTGCATGTGACTATTGGAAAAACCATAGCTTTGACTATAATGAGAATCTAAAACTCCAACCTGTTGACAAGCATTAGGCATTTCCACTCACTGGGAAATTTGAGCTACAAATATTCACATAAAACCTTCAATAGAAGGAATGAGTAAAAGCAGGAATGAAGAGGAAATGTGGATGACATATAAATGAAAGCTCTTAAAAACCCTGTGACACATTTTAAACATATCACACACAATTCCAGATTAAAAGCTGTAGTTCATCTGTCATCTACCATGTGAAATAGAAGTCCAAGATGTTTCTGAATAAACATTTGAAAAAGAACAGAAGACGTGGCAAAGTTGAGTCCACCATTTCACACTAGGCTAACTGGAAGAGAGCTTGGTTCCAGCCACAGAAAATTTAATGCTGATCTGTTAGGGAAGCTCCCCACCCAGGTGAACCATTTGTCCTTTAGCAGCTTTTCTGGTGCTTTCCAAGGCCACCCAGAAATCATTATAAAGAGGTTAATAGGACAATACACAGAGGTCATCAGAAATCGAACTCTGTTCTGCTTCCTCTTGATTTCAAAAGAAGCAGTTGATTCACACTTTGGTCAAAACTGTTATTTAACCAAATATTTTTTCACTGTTATCCTGAAAACACTGTATTCCAGAAAAACATCTACTTCTACTTCATTGACTGCACTAAAGACTTTGACTGTGTGGATCACAGCAAACTGTGGAAAATTCTGAAAGAGATGGAGATACCAGATCCCCTTACCTGCTTCCTGAGAAATCTGATGCAGGTCAAGAAGCAACAGTCAGAACCAGACATGGAACAACAGACTGGTTCCAAATAGGGAAAGGGGTACATCAAGGCTGTGTATTGTCACCTGGCTTATTTAACTTATATGCAAAGGACACCATTAGAAACTCTGGGCTGGATGAGGCACAAGCTGGAATCAAGATTGCCAGAAGAAATATCAATAACCTCAGGTATGCCCATGGCCACCACCATTATGGCAGAAAGTGAAGAAGAACTAAAGAGCCCCTTGATGAAAGTGAAAGAGGAGAGTGAAAAGGTTGGCTTACAACTCAGCATTCAAATACCAAGATCATAGCATCTGGTCCCATCACTTCATGGCAAATAGATGGGGAAGCAATGGAAACAGTGACAGACTTTTTTTTTCTGGGCTCCAAAATCACTGCACATGGTGACTGCAGCCATGAAATTAAAAGATGCTTGCTCCTTGGAAGAAAAGCTATGACAAATTTAGACAGCATGTTAAAAAGCAGAGACATTACTTTGTAAACAAAGGGTCATCCAGTCTAAGCTGTGGTTTTTCCACTAGTCATGTGTGGATGTGAAAGTTGGACTATAAAGAAAGCGGAGCACTGATGATTTGATGCTTTTGAACTGTGGTGTTGGAAAAGACTCTTGAGACTCCCTTGGACTGCAAGAAGATCCAACCAGTCCATTCTGAAGGAGATCAGTCCTGAATATTCATTAGAAGAGCTGATGCTGAAGCTGAAACTCCAATACTTTGGCCACTTGATGGGAAGCGCTGACTCATTGGAAAAGACCCTGATGCTTGGAAAGATTGAAGGCGGGAGAAGGGGATGACAGAGGATGAGATGGTTGGATGGCATTACTGACTCAATGGACATGAGTTTGAACAAGCTCTGGGAGTTGGTGATGACAAGGAGGCTTGGCATGCTGCAGTCCATGGGGTCACAAAGAGTCAGACACGACTGAGCGACTGAACTGAACTGAACTGAACTGAGTGACTGAACTGACTGATCCTGAAAACAAGTGAGCAATATATGTGAGCAATATATGCTATAAACTACTTCTGCACAAAATTCCTCTTTCAGATGAGGATGCAAATATTCTGATTGAGTTCTGACACAAACAAAATCACTTTTTCCTGTGCTTTAGAGAGACTATATCTTTACAAAATACAACTATTTACCTTACTCAAAAAGGGATAAGGATTTGTAAGAATTCCTTTTGGTGGATGGGGGTTAACCACAGTCAGTATTTTATTCGAAGATTAATTGAATTTGGAATTTGGGAAAGAAAAATTTCAGGTCACTTGTTATCAATCTTTGTGGTACTCTTGCTCAGCTATCTCAAGGGATAATTACAAATTCTCTAAAATATCTCAAAACAAAATTAATTCTAATTGTTTCAAAAGCAACAGTTTTAGAGTCCTTATATGGGCTATCTAGAGTTCCACATATTTTGACTCAGATATTTAAGCCTCTAAATATCCCAGTGAGGTAAGAACTATTGTTACTGTAATTTTACAAAGGAGGAAACTAAGACAGAAATTAGGGAACTTGACCAATATCACAAGGCTAAAGATAACAGATCCGGGGTTTGAATTCAGTCAGGCAGGCCTCAGAGTACACACATTTTGCAGCCAGTAACATTCATTTGTGTGTCTATATCGGACACACGCAGGGCTAGCAGTGGCCGTGCTGTGCTCAGCACCACACGCCTTCAGGCCAAAGCTCTGCTGCTGTAGGTCCCCGGCCACAGATGGTCAGCCGGCATGGCCTGCATGCATCACACTACCTTGATCTCCTTGCTTATTATTTCAAAAAATATAACAGGTCTATTGAGATATAATTCACGTACCATACAGTCCATTCACTTAAGGTGTACAATTTAATGGCTTTCAGTGTATTCACAGATTTGTGCAACCATCACCTGTGCGGGTCATACGTGATAGCAGTCACACCCACACCCCCTTTCTCCAGCTTCTGACAAGCAGAGATTAGTTTCCTGCATCTCTGAACATCTCACACATATAGAATCATGCAATATTCTCTGCCTTTTGTGCATATCAATGCCTTATGTGTGTGACTTTTTTCACTTAGCATAAGGTTTTCAAATTTCATTCACATTGTAATATGTATTAGTGTTTTTTTTTAATTGTCAAATAATACTCCAATATGTGAATTTTCCAGAGTTATAAAGTCCATTCGTCATGTGATGCCTGCATTTCCACTTTTTGGCTATTATGAATAATGCTGCTGTGAATCTTTATGTGCACGTTTTTGTGTGGACATATATTTTCACTTCTCACAGGTATATACCTACTTGGAGCCTGGCAGTCTTCAGTCCATGGGGTTGCAAAAGAGTCAGACACAACTTAGCAGCCAAACACCACCACCACCACCTAGGAGTGCAATTGCTGGGTTATGCGGTATCTCTATGTTCTGTGTTTTGAGGAGATGCCAGACTGTTTTCCCTTCTTGCGTTTGATATTAAGTTTTCCTCAGCTGACAGTTTTTGCAAAAGTGACTTTTTTTTTTACCCTGTAGAGTCAGTTGACATTGGAAATCAAGGATACCTGATTTTGTCATCAACAGTCGGGTTGGCTGTAAATAGTCACTTTCAGTAATGGAAACCAAATGGAAAGTTTAGAGTACCCTTGAGTAACTGTCCCATCCCTTCTTACTATTAAGTCTTTTTAGTGAGCATATGAAACAAATTTAATAAATAACAATAAAATTATAACTAGTATCTATTGAATACTGTAGCTGTTCCTGGCAGTCTATGAAATATGCTAACTATATTTTATCATCTAATTTTAGAACTACTTTTTAAAAACATTTTTTAAATTGAATTGCTTCACAGAATTTTGTGGTTCTCTGTCATACATCAACAAGAACCAGCATAGGTACACCCATGTCCCCTCCCTCCTGAACCTCCCTCCCACTTCCCTCCCCATCCACCCTTCAGCCTGCCACAGAGCCCCTGTTTGAGTTTCCTGAGTCACATTAAAAAAAAATTCTGTATTAAATTCTGATGTATAGCAAAGTGGTTCAGTTTTATACATATGAGTATTAAATATTTTTCATATCTGTTTTCATTATGGTTTATTACAGGATATTGAATATAATTCCCTATACTATATACTAGAGCCTTGCTGTTTATCTATTTTATAAATATTTGTTCATAGCTGCTAATCCCAGACTCCTAATTTATCCTTCCCCTGCCTTTTGCTGTTTTGGTAACCATAAGCTTGTTTTCTATGTCCGTGAGTCTGTTTCTGTTTTGTAAATAAATTCATTTGTATCATATTTTAGATTTCACATATAAGTGATATCGTACGGTATTTGTCTTTCTCCTTCTCACTTAGTTCACTTAATGTGATAATCTCTAGGTCCATCCACGCTGCTGCAAATGGCATTACTTCATTTGTTTATAGCCGAGTGGTATTCCATTGTATGTTTGTATCTTCTTTATCCATTCATCTGCTGGTGGACATTTAGGCTGCTTCCATGTGTTGGCTATTGTGAATAGTGCTACTATAAAAAGGTTGGATTGCATATGTCTTTTTAAATTAGAGTTTTCTCCAGATATATGCCCAGGAATGGGATTGCTAGATCATATGGCAACTCTATTTTTAGTTTTTTGAGGAACCTCTATGTGGTTTTTCCTAGTGGCTGCACCAACTTACACTCCCACCAACAATGTAAGAATGTTCTCTTTTCTCCACACTTTCTTCAGCCATTTATTGTTTATAGCCTTCATGTGCCAGACTTCCCTGGTGGCTCAGATGGTAAAGCGTCTGCCTACAACGTGGGAGACCTGGGTTTGATCTCTGGGTCGGGAAGATCCTCTGGAGAAGGAAATGGTGACCCACTCCAGTATTCTTGCCTGGAAAATCCCATGGACAGAGGAGCCTGGTAGACTACAGTCCATGGGGTTGCAAAGAGTTGGACACGACTGAGCAGCTAAACTATTCTGCCTGTGTGAGGCGATAGCTTATTGCAGTTTTGATTTGCATTTCTCTATTAATTAGCAAAGTTGAGCAATTTTATTGGCAATCTGTATGTCTTCTTTAGAGACATGTCTATTTAAGTCTTCTGTTCGGTTTTTGATTTGGTTCTGTTTCTTTGTTATTGAGTCGTATGAGCTGTTTGCATATTTTGCAAATTAAGCCCTTGTCAGGGCTCATGGTTTGTGTATTTTCTCCCAGTCTGCCAGTTGTCCTTTTGTTGTTATGGCTTCCTTTGCTGTGTAAAAGCTTACAGTTTGATTAGGTCCTATTTGTTTATTTTTGCTTTTATTTCTATTTCTTTGAGAGACTGAACTAAGAAAATGTTGCTATGATTTATGTAAGAGAATATTTTGCCTATATTTTCTCTTCTAGAAGTTTTATGGTGTCATATCTTATATTTAATTAAGTCTTTAAGCCATTTTGAGTTTACTTTTGTGTAGGGTGTGAAAGAGAAATTCGCTCAGTCATGTCCAACTCTTTGCAATCTCCTTGGAATTCTCCAGGCCAAATTACTGGAGTGGGTAGCCTTTCCCTTCTCCAGGGGATTTTCCTAACCCAGGGATTGAACTCAGGTCTCCCACATTGCAGGTGGATTCTTTACCAGCTGAGCCACAAGGGAAGTCCAAGAATACTGGAGTAGGTAGCCTATCCCTTCTCTAGGGGATCTGCCCAACCCAGGAATCCAACTGGGGTCTCCCACACTGCAGGTGGATTCTTTACCAACTGAGCTGTTACGAATCCCATAAGGTATGAGGAAGTGTTCTAACATCATTGATTTATATGTGGTTGTCCAGCTTTCCCAACACTACTTGCTGAAGAGACTTTCTTTTCTCCATTGTATATTCTTATCTCCACAGAGATTAAATGACTGTAGGTGTGTGTGTTTATTTCTAGACTTTCTATTCTGTTCCATTGATCCATACCTCTGTCTTTGTGCCAGTACCCTGCTGTTTAGATTACTTTGGCTTTGTAGTATTTTCTGAAGTCTGGAGGGTTATGCCTCTAGCTTTATTCTTTTCCCTCAGGATTGCTTTGGCAATTCTGGGTCTTTCGTGGTTCTGTATAAATGTTAAGATTATTTGTTCTAGTTTTGTGAAAAATGTCATGGGTAATTTGATAGGGACTGCATTAAATCTATAGTTTGTGTTGGGTAGCAAGGCCATTTTAATAATATTAATCCTTCCAATCTAAGAATATGGGATATCTTTCCATTTCTTTGACTCATCTTCAATTTAATTTATCAATGTTTTAAAGTAGAACTACTAAAATATAAGATAAAAAAATAAGAATAACAGCTGTATTTTATCTGTACTAATGACTAGGTAGGAAAAAAAAAATTAGCTTGAAGTAAGAAAAACTAAAGCAAAAGACAAACTTCCCCAAATGAAAAGCTAGTCAGAAGAGGCCTTCTTAGAAGGGCTAAGGACAGTTTCATTGAGGGCATTTTATTTTCAAGAAGGAGGAAAAAGAGTGAATTAATATTTTTCTTCTGAGTCTGAATATTCATGATACTATCTTAAGGTTTGAGTTTTCTACAAAGTACACAGAATTTGTTATCAAAGTGTGATAGAAGCTAGTAACCATTAACTAAAGAGAAATACTGGATTGATCTTATACAACATTTTTATTGGCTTTTGTTAAAAATTTTCTTGTTGTTGCAAAATGTCCATCTCTTACCTAGTATGAGAATCCATTTGAGCAGATTTGCCCATTATAACCTACTTCAAAGACCAGTGAGCACACATAGAGTCAAACAAACAAACAAACAAACACACAGACAATGAGAAACAAAACTTACACAGTATGTAGTCTGTGATATGGTTAAACACAGATACATTTATATTCATCATAGCAAATGTTAAGACCAAAAAGGCTTGTATAGAATTAATATAATTTGTGTGGTAATGCTATTTCCTATTAAAAGATTTATAATACACATCAGAAAATCCACAAGTAGGCTTCTTCCTGGAAATAAAAACCGAACTGATCAATTTGCCTCAGTGTATTAGTAGGAAAAAAAATGATGCATTTCTAACTGAAGAGGTGCACTATGTTGGTTCGGATTTTGTGTGAAGCTGACCATATAATAATTTCCCATTTGGTGTAAAATTCTGAATCCAAAACTGAGAAACTGATTAGAAGCATAATTATTTTCAATGAATTCGAAATTACCCTTAGAACTGAAGGCCATGGGAAGAATATGTAACCTGAGTTCCGATTTAGTCCTTAAGATCCAGTCCTCAGATCCAGCTCTCAGTCATCTTCCTGCTCTAGGGAAGACTAGACTTTGCTATTTAGCAACCAATCCAGGAACTAGATTTCAGCACACTAACCACATCTTCCTTCTCTGTATCATATTTGTATGCTTTGGGTCCCGAAAAGAAGTAAATGTAGCCTAAAAGAGACAAAGATGAAATTATGGTTATTGAAAAGGACTTGAAAATGTATAAATGGGATGGTCTTGCAGTTGTAACTTTCTCGAGAGGGCACCAAAGAGAAACAGGAAATGTGCCAGGGGGCAATTGGCTAACCCTCAGCACAGCTCACTCTGAGCCCTGGAATCCGACACCCCTAACTTGCCAGTCATCTCTCATCATTCTTTCTGCCAGGCCAGGGGCGCTCTGTGCCTCTCCTCAGGCTGCTCCCATCCGGGAAATCTGCACCCCCCCCCCTTTTCTTTCCCGAGTCAAAAATCTAGCTGTTTTTTAAAACCCAGCGGAAGTCCCATCATGAAATCTACACCAGCTGATGCCTGTTTTGATCTTTTATTTCTCAGATCACCTCTTGCAAGTATTGGGAAGACTACCACCACAATTCAGTACTAAATTATACTTGATTTCTAGTAATTTCATCTGCGTTGGATGGAGGGGCATTTCCCAAAGAGAGTAACCATTCCATGAGGGCAGAGACCATATCTGAAGTTGCCTTTGCATTTCTCAACAGCGTCCAGCTCTGTGCTAAACTCAAGAAGAATGTGTTGACTTACTGATTCAAAGATTCAATTAAACTTATTCAACCCAGTTCAATTCAACTTCACAGCTATGCGTCAAATTTCAGAAGCTCGGTTACAGAATGGGGAAAGGCATTTATTCTCAATGGGAAGGTTGAGAATATGTACATTTTAAAGATGAAAAAGGTAATTTTAACTGGATGGCGTTTATGATGTAACTAGCTAATGGACTGAAGCTGTACTTTTAAAACTTTCCATTTGTAAAGAGAGACCCATAATGGCAGACATTTTTATACTTTTTCTGGTGGTTAATCTGGTTAACTAAATTTATAAGGGACTCAGGCCCCCAAAACATAAGAACCAAGGACTCCCATTTGGAAATCCATTTTCAGTTATGTTAAAGCAAAGCCCAGAAATTGTTACAATTTCTACAAAGAAAGTGTTTCATGGCAACACTCACCATTTAATTCTACAGCTGCATCTATTTGGCCATTGACTCCTGAAAATTCTTCTTCAGTACTCTTTGGATAGTCTTTTTCCATTTTCCTTTTTCGTTCATCGTAACTGTAAGAAATATTATTTCGTAAATAATATAAACATGAGGTATTCATTGATTGTAGAGGACATTGTGCTAGTCGGGTGTATTTAGCCAGGGTTGACTTACTTTAAATCTCCTCTGTCTCTCTGTTTCTCTGCTGCGTCTCTCTCTCACGCACACACACACATTCTGCCATTACTTTCCCAGGCTGCAGAGATTCTGTGGCCACTAGTTTGGGAGTCATTTGCTGTAAACATTTTCTTTAGCAAATTGCCAGATATGTTGTTAGACTTAGTTATTGTTTAGAATTATAAGATCATATTTCTATAATTAAAATTACTGCTTTTCAATGGAAAATCTACACTTATTTTTAGTGTTTTTTTAAAATTAATTTTTATTTTTTTAGTTTGTTTTGCTTTACAATACGGTATTCGTTTTGCTACACATCGACATGAACCAGCCACGAGTGTACATGAACTCCCAATCCCGACCCCCACCTCCCCCCTCCCGCCCCACACCCTCTCTCTGGATTATCCCCGTGCATCAGTCCCAAGCATTCTGCATCCTCCCTCCCGCCCCACACCCTCTCTCTGGATTATCCCCGTGCATCAGTCCCAAGCATCCTGCATCCTTAGTTTTTTTTTTTTACTATTGTAATTTCTCTCTCTCTCACCCTCCATGTATGAATTTCCTGGCTCACCAAACAGTTGAAAGCCCTTCACGGAGGCTTTCATTAACCATTGCCATGGTTTGTCATCAGAAGTGCCAGTAAGGAGCTTTGTGCTACGCAGAGAAGGGGTTGAACAAATAACACACGATGAATGAATAAACAAAGAAACAAACGTGTGAATGATCAATAGATAAAGACAAGAAGTGAGAAAGTCTGGAATAACAGACATTCTGCTTTTAAAACATTCTAATTGTTTCCTAGAAAGATCATCCAACTAATCAAAAAGTAGATTAGCTTTGTTTTTCTGAACTCACAACTACCATGCAATAACTCTGAAGACTGATGAATACATCTCTTTAGTAACTCTCTAAATTATCCCTTGTAAAGAGGTTGTGACTCATATGAACCAGTATGACTTGGATGAGCTCAGCATGTAGGCAGAGCAGGCTCTCTTCCCTTCAAGAAGACTTCATTTAAAGTGTGAGAAAGTCCCTTCTTCATCAGCATGGAGCTCCCAGTGGGGACATTCTCTAGGTGGACACCCTACTCATTTCCCACCAGAAGGTCAAACAGTTTCTCCCGGTGCCTGGGCCACTGGGAGTTTCCTGCAGCAGCAATCACAACCGCTTCTCCTGAAATGTGCCTCTCACACAGCTATGACTACCCAGGCAGGGGACAGAGCTCTCATGATACTGAGTAGATCAAACCCCGGGAAGGAATATTCAGGTTGAAACTGACTTGTGGTTGAGATGCTTTGCTGGGTGTTGAGGAGAAAAGTGGAAGTTAACTCCTGGAAGTTCAAACTCCCTTTCCAAGAGAGTCATTAGAACCTTCCAGCAGGCCAAGGGGAAACCCTAGCTATGTGAGTTATACAGATAAACATGGAAACCATTGCCATGGGTTGGCATCAGAGTGCCAGTAAGGAGTGTCTGTGCTAACAGGAGGAGTGCTGCAAGGTGTCAGGACTGTAGTGAGGGAACGAGTGGGGAAAGGACAGCTGGCATATTGCCTCGCCAGGGCTTGGATTTCTCTTGTTCGCTTTGTTCCAGTGTTTGAAATCTAGAGTGTCTGGTTCAAAGCGGGAGTGTGGTTGTTTACACATTAACCAGTGCTTACTAGGTTCTCTTCTCTCACTTCCCTGAAACAGTTGAATTGAGGAAACGGATGCTATTACTGGAGTGTATGTGGAGGGTAATTCTAATGCTTAAAATATTTTGGGCGAGGGATGAAACAGGAAGAACAAAGTGACTGAAAGGTGTTGGCATGTCTGTAGACATACAGAGAGATGTGGTGGGGAATACCAGGGAACGTGACATTTTGAATTCTTTGTTTAATGTCAACCCCTAAGCTCAGGGGAAAACAGTGAAAGGCCTTTCATATCCTTCTCCTCTTTCATCTGTCCTGAATAAAGGATTAGGGGCTGAGCTATTATAATTAGAGCTATGCCTTACCTTTGTGTGCACAATGGCACCCCACTCCAGTACTCTTGCCTGGAAAATCCCATGGACCGAGGAGCCTGGTGGGCTGCAGTCCATGGGGTCGCTAAGAGTCAGACACGACTGAGCAACTTCACTTTCCCTTTTCACTTTCATGCATTGGAGAAGGAAATGGCAACCCACTCCAGTGTTCTTGCCTGGAGAATCCCAGGGACAGGGGAGCCTGGTAGGCTGCCGTCTGTGGGGTTGCACAGAGTCGGACACGACTGACGCGACTTAGCAGTAGCAGTAGCAGCAAACATTTATGAGTGATTTTAAGAACTTCATCACCATTTATATCATTTTACAGCAAAATTTGTTCTCAGTTCCAAACAAGTGACTGGCCAAAGAATATCTGTAGGGAAACCTAAATTGAGATCTGCTCATACTGGGAAATCTGGAAAGTATGAAAGGAGAGAGTGAAGATCTTTTCTTGAGAATAGAAAAACCGTTTAAATATATGGAATAGGTTTTCAAGAAAATGATGACTATTAATCAAGCAAAAAAAAATAGAAAAGTCCAATAGATTTGAAAAAAACTGATCTTTCTTTTTTTTAAATGCGTGTGCTTAGTTTGCTAAGGGCAGTGGTGACATCTAAAATCTTATATATCTATTTGTTCAGAGGATAATGGAGTTAATAATATTATACGTAAATATAATTTCAGCAGAAATTTTGGACAAGCAATATCCAGCTGAGAATTTTAATTTTCAATTACATTTATAAAAACAGAGGCAAAATTTTTGGCAAACCTGTGAAATCATTTTTCTTTTTTTCATCCCTTCTACCACTTAGGTATTTAATAGTCCCTCTCCCTTTCTGTCAACTGTGTCTCTGCCCTCTTGCCCCTTACCCTATAACTGCTTTTCAAAGAGTATCTTTTTAAAGAGTATCAATAAAATCTATGTGAAAGTATCAGTCTGACACATAAATCATGTGGTCCTCGGATGTTGGAGTGGGTAACCATTTCCTTCTCCAGGGGATCTTCCTGACCCAAGGACTGAACCCTGAAATGCAGGTAGATTCTTTACCATCCAGGGCCAGAGCGATTAGGGAAGCCCACATTTTAAGATTAGCTGATAACATATATATTTCATTTGGGCCTCTTATATAGACACTGTGTAGATGGCCTAATGCAGTTAACATAAGGTTAAACTACTTCTCATTTTACCAAATAAGAATATTACCATTAACCATCAAAATAATAATTATCACCTATTTTCATCATCATTTCATAAAAAAGAAACTTTAATACTAAAAAAGGCAGAAAGAACATAACCTCAGAAGAAAAGATGGTTCTTGTCAATAATACTGACCCAGATCACATCCTCCTATGTCTTTATTGTGCTATTTTATTTTTCTGTGGACTAATGAAAACTTTGTGATGATCTATCCCTTGGTTTTTGGACAGGTATTTGAGGATTTCACTTCGCTGGTAGCTCAGTTGGTAAGGAATCCGCCTGCAATGCAGAAGACCCCAGTGGATTCCTGGGTTGGGAAGATTCCCTGGAGAAGGGATAGGCTACCCACTCCAGTATTCTTGGGCTTCCTTTGTGGCTCAGCTGGTAAAGAATCTTCCTGCAATGCAGGAGACCTGGGTTTGATCCCTGGGTTGGGAAGATCCCTTGGAGGAGGGAAAGGCTACCCACTCCAGTATTCTGGCCTGGAGAATTCCAAGGACTGTATAGTCCATGGGGTTGCAAAGAGTCGGACACTACTGAGTGACTTTCACTTTCACTTTGAGGGTTTCTGTTATAGAGCAGAGAGCGCAGTCGATGGCACAGTCAGGGTTTGAGTTCTGACTCTGTTATGCGCTGGCTCTGTGATTAGGAGAAAGTGTTCTGAGCCCTGGTTTCTTTATCTGGAATATAGTGGCCATGAGGATGAGAGAAATCACACACACACACACACACACACACACACGCACAGAGGCACATATGCACACAGAAACGTGCCTGGCACATGTAGATATCAAGGGCTGGCCCAAGTTATTTGCTGTTTATTTTGGCCCCAAGAGAGCTTCCCTTGTGGCTCCGCCAGTAAAGACTCTGCCTGCAATATAGGAGACCTGGATTTGATCCCTGGGTTGGGAAGATCCCCTGGAGGAGGGAATGGCTACCCACTCCTGTATTATGGCCTGGAGAATTTCATGGACTATATAATCAATGGAGTCACAAAGAGTTGGACACGGCTGAGTGACTTTCACTTCACTTGGTCCCAGCAGCCATTAACTGGCTGGCTAGTATGAAGTTTAGTGAATGTGTGATTTTGTCTGGGATCCTGAGTCATCAAAGAATTTAGTGTTTACCTAATTTTTTAAACACACTTCATTGGGATAACATTTTGCAGTAGTAGGCAAAGTTGAGAAAAAAAGAAGAAAGGAGGACTAGAAAATATTGGAGGTAGTCCAGAGACCTCAGCAAAAATGAGGTTAGAAAGTCTACTGTTAATAGTATACTGAAGATTTTACTGAGGATTAAAGGAATTAAAATTATATGACAGGAGAGAATTATGGGCATGGTTATTTTAATTGACAGTAAATAAATAGATGGTGAAGAGAATGGAAAGTTACTACACATGGTAGATGGAAAGGACTTCTGGATCTGGACTCAGAGGGCATAAAATATAGCCTTGGATGGACTACTTTTAACTGTGTGGCCTTGACTTAATCACTTGATCTCTTAGAAGCAATGTTTTTAACTGTGAAATGAAGATAACAATACCTACCTCCCAAGATGGTTGAGGAGACAGATGGGAAAATGAGAGGAAAAAAAGACAATAGTTTAATTTCTAACACATAATAAACCATCAATATTTGAATACTAAGAAAGTATTTATTGTAAATATACTATATACTGTGTGTGTGCTAAGTTGCTTCAGTTGTGTCCACCTCTGTGCGACCCTATAGACTATAGCCTGCCAGGCTCTTCTGTCCATGGGATTCTCCAGGCAAGAACACTGGAGTGGGTTGCCATTTCCTCCTCCAGAGAATCTTCCCAATCCAGGGACTGATGCCACGTCTTTTACATCTACCTGCTTTGGCAGGTGGATTCTTTACCACTAGCACAACCTGCATACTAGATACCTGGGAAAAGCATTGCACACATTTTCTCACCACTAAGGTCTTGTTTATGAAACCCAAATACCAGCTGAAAACGATTAACCAGTAACTATGTTTATTTCCTTTGAGAGTATTTGTTTCATCATTTAACACTGATCAATGGGTATAGAAATTAACCGAATCATTACTGACAGTTAAACTTTACTAGCAATATTGTTTAACTGCAATATTGTAGGGCTGTAGATATCCGATATGCTTTTTCATATATATTATCTTACTCTCCACATTTGCAATCTAAGAATTTAGGAAGTATTTTGGTAAAGTACCTGCAAATTGTTTAACTTTTGGCCGAGAACTTAGATTTGTTAGAAATTTCTAGCATTTCCATTGTGATGATTTCTAACTTGTGTCAATGGCAAAATTTAACAGCATTCTGTTTTCTTTGAACTACTGAATCGGGAGTTCGTCTGCTAACAATGCTTAAAGAAAATGTGAGAAAGGATGGCAGACGCAGCAATTACTGTTTAGTATGTAAGATACTGTCTTCCCAGGTGGTGCTAGTGGTAAAGAACCCACCTAACAACGCAGGAGACAAAAAAGACTTGGGTTCCACCCCTGGGTCGGAAAGATCCCCTGGAGGAGGGCACGGCAACCCACTCCACTATTCTTGCCTGGAGAATTTCACAGACAGAGGAGCCTGGTGGGCTACAGTCCATAGAGTTGCAAAGAGTTGGACATGACTGAAGCAACTTAGCATGCACACATGTATTTATGGTACATGTTTCAGGAAGTTTCTTCAAGAAGACCTTTCTAGTGAAATCTAGTGGAATTTCTAGTGGAATCCCCTTTGAAGTTAAGCCACTTCTAGCCAGGAATCACATGGTTCTCAAGGAGGAAGGGACCTTTGTGATCTAAACTAGAGAAGGTAGGTGGGTAAATGGTCAGGAATGAAGAGAAGGGAGAAGAGTAAGAACCTGCTATGCACCATCTTAGATGAGGAAAGTGGCTATGAGAAAATTCTGGAACAAAGAATTAGTAATAATGTTGAAAAGTACTGATGATCTCAATTACTATCTGATTGATGAAATGCAAATATATATCCAGCCCGAATAATCTAAATTCAAGACCTGTATGTCCAATTCCCTTCCAGACATTTCCATCTTTTGATCTTACCAGCATGTCAAACTACATAAGTACAGACTGGAATTTCTGTTTATTCTTTTAATTTTGCTTTACTTCTTAATTTTATTCTTTCCCTATTGAATGGCCTTAGCATCCTTGTCAAAAAGCAACTGAACATAGATATATGGACTGTCAATTTTATTCCATTTATCTGTACGTCTGTTTTCAATATTAGTATCACATTGTCTTGATTAATGCTGCTATCTGGTAAATTTTGAGATTAGGAAGTCTGAATTATCCAGCTTTGTTTCTCTTTTTCAAAGTATTTTGGCTATGCTTGGTTTTGTGATTTTCCAAATAGATTTAAGATCAGCTTCTCAATTTTCAAGAAGAAACCAGTGGTATTCTGGTAGGGACTGGGTGGAGTCTGTAGATCTGTTGGGGGAGCACTGCCATTAGCGCTCTGAGCCATGGACATAAGATATCTTTCCATTTAGATCTTGTTTAATTTCTTCTGACAGTGTTTTGTAGTTTTTAGATTACAAGTTTCACATTTATTCTGTTAAAATGTATTTCTAAGTGTATTTTTCTGCTTTCTTAATTCATTTTTGCATTGTTCATTGAAGTATATAGAAATACATTAGATTTTTTCATATTGAACATATCTACAAATTTGTGGACTCATTTATTAGCTCTTACAGTTTTTTTTCTTTTGAGGTTCCTTACGCTTTTCTATGTAAAAGATTATATGACATACAAATACAAATAGTTTTACTTTCTTTCCCATCTTCTGTATCATTCTTTTTTAAGTATCATTCGTTCTTGCTTAATTGCCCTGACTAGAGCCTCCAGTAAAATGTTGAATAGAAGTGGTAAGAACGAAAATGTTTGTCTTGTTCCTGATTTTAGAGGCAAAGCATCCAATCTTTCAACACTGAGAATGATATCAGCTGTGGGTATTCATAGATGCCTTCTTTCGGAGTGAAAAATCTTCCCTCTATTCCTTGTTTGTTGAATGTTTTTTTTTCTAATGCAACAGTGTTTGATGTTGTCAAATGCTTTTTCTACATCTATTGAGGTGATCTTATGGTTTTTAATTTTTAACTCTATCGATATAGTGTATTATATTAATTTATATAATCAATTATAGGTGTTATTATAGATAAACAGATGTTAAACCAATCTTGCATTCTTGGGGAAAAATTCCCAGCTGGTCATGGTGTATAATTCGTTTCTATATGTTTCTGGATTTGGTTTGGTAGTATTTTTGGAGGATTTTTGCATCCATATTCATAATAGATATTGGTCTGAAGTTTTATTTTATGATGCTTTCATCTGGTTTTCATATAAGGGCAATACTGGCCTCATACAATGAGTTGGGAAGTATCTTTCCTACTTTATGGAGGAGTTTGTTAAAAATTGGCACTAATTTTCTTTAAATGTTTTGATAGAATTCACCAGGAAACATGTAGGCCTGGGTTTTTCTTTGTGGATAATTTTTATACTATGAATTAAACCTCCTCATTTGTTATAAGTCTATTCAGAATGTCTATTTCTTCATAACTCACTTTGTCTTTTTTTAATCACTCTGTATTTTTCTAGGAATTTGTCTATTTCATTTAAACTTTCTAATTTATTGGCACACAATTGTTTATTCTTTTATAGTCCATTTTATTTCTGTAAGGTTGTGTTCACTCTTTCATTTCTGATTTTAGTAATTTTGGTTTTCTCTTTTGTACTAGGTCAATTTAGTGAGAAGTTTATAAATTTTTTTGACCTTTTTAAAGAAACACATTTAGCTCTGCTGATTTTCTCAAACTGTTTATTCTCTACATCATTTTCACTGTTATCTTTATTATTTCCTTTTTCTTGCTTGTTAGAATTAATTTGCTCCTTTTTCCAGTGTCTTAAGTAGAAAGTTAGGTTATTGATTTGAATTCTTTTTTTTTGTTTAATATGGATATGTACAGCTAGAAGTTTCCCTTTGAGCATTGCTTTAATTGCATCAACATAGGTTGTGCTTTAATATTCATTCATCTTAAAGCATTTTTTAATTTCTCTTGTGATTTCTTCTTCATCCCATTGGTTGTTGAACAGTGTGATATATAATTTCCATTTATTTGTAAATTTTCCAGTTTTCTTTCAGGTATTTGTTTCTAGCTTAATTCCATTGTAACCAGAAGAGATATTTTGTATGATTTCAATGATTTGAAATTTATTGAGGCTTCTCTTGTGGCCTAACTTCTTATCTATCCTGGACAATGTTCCACATGCACTTAAGTAGAATCTGTAGTCTCCTTTGACTGAATGAAGTGTTCCATAGACACCTCTTAGGTCTAGGTGGCTTATAATGCTGTTCAAATCTTCCTTTCCGAATTGATCTCGTTTTCCAGTTGCTCTGTCCATTATGAAAGGAAGAACTGAAGTCTCCAACTATGATTATTTCACATGTTGTTTTCTCTCTTCATTTTTGTCAGTTTCTTTGCTTCATGCATTTTGAGGCCCTGCTGTTAGGTTGTCTTATATCTTTGGTAGAGTAATCTGTCTTTCACTATAAGTTGTCCCTGTTTGTTCCTAGTAATACTTTTATTTTAAAAGTATTGTTTTAATACTTCTTGTTACCTGATATCACAGCTACCCTGGCTTTCTTATAGCCATGGTTAGCATGATATATATATATCTATTTTTTTCTCCCCATCCTTTTAACTTTCAGTCTATTTGTATCTTTGAGTACACAGTGGCATCTTGGTTTTTAATCCAGTATGACAGCCTTTGTAATTTGATTAAATTGCTTAATCTATTCATATTTAATATTACTGATATAACTGGATTTATATACTTCTCTTTTCTACATATCCCACATTGTTTTTAGTTCTTTTTCCCTCCTTATGCTTTCTTTTGCATTAGTTACAAATTTCCAATGTACCATTTAAATTTCCTTTGTTATTTTTTCACTTCACTTAATAGAGTTATTTTCTTAGTAGTTGCTATAAGGCATACCATATACAAATTTTAAGTTACCATGCTCTGCTTTCTTCAGAAAGAAACAAATCTTTCTATATGTTATAGGCCCAACAATATAATTTTATATATATATGCTTTTATACAGTTAATTTAAAAATTAGAGCAAATATACATTTATACTACCTTTTATAATTTCATAATTCTCTTACTGGTTTTTTTTTTTTAATGTGGATTCAAATTTTCAAATTACTCTCTGGGTTTACTTGCTGGAAGAATTTTCTTTACTACTTCTTGTAAGGAAGATGATAGTGATAAATCTCTGTTTTTATTTATTTGGAAATGTCTTCATTTTGCCTTTATCTTTTAAAGATAGCTTTGTAGAATATAGGATTCTTGGTTGAGCATTTTTTCCTTAAGCACTCTGAAGACGTTTCCCACTACTTTCTGGCTTAACTGGTTTGACTCATTTCAGTCTTGTTCCTGCTCTCATACAGCTGCACTGCTTCCAGAGTGATATAGCAAAACCCTTAATGAGTTACTTCCCTGTTTAAGACCTTTACAGATATCCCTATTTTCTCTAAATTAGCACTGATCTCCTAGAATGGCACAGGCCCTTCCTGATCTCCATTCTTGGACTGCATCTCTCATCCCAGCCCATGTTCTGATCATTCTGAAGTACTTGAGGTTTTCCTCCTATACACAGGCTGTTTTCATGCATCGGTGCCTTTGTTTCAACTGCTCTCTCTGCCTGGAAGATACTCTGCCCATCCTGTCTGGGAAACTCCTACTCAACTCTCAAAATGAAGCTCAGTCATTGCCTCCTCTAAAAACGCTTTCTTGACAATTTTGCTAGAATTGGCCATTTCCTTTTGGTTTTGCCCCACTGAACCCTGTGCAGTCTTCCATGAGGCCACTTGTGGCATCTGGGTTGCTTTTAATTAGTTATCTATACATTTACTTTCAACTGTACAACTTGCTGAGGGCATTAATAACACCCAATATGAATCGAGTCCTTACTATATGACAGAAATTTCACATTTTTCTCATTGATTTCCACAACTCAATGAAGTAGATACTATTTCTGCATCCAGAAATGATCCAACAGAAAGATGATCCAACATGCCAGAGTTGAGATGAACACTCTCTTATTCCTGTCTACACTCTTAAACAGCAAACTTCGTGCCTTGTCATGAGTGTCAAGGTCTTAGTACACAGCTTGACATGTAATCATGACCAATACGGACATGAATGCAGTAGTTTGGTAATACATTAAAAAAAATATTAAAAAACAAGATTTTGAAATCTACCCATCTTTCTTATTTTTGTTACTATTATTTCTTTCTCTATTTTGATTAACTATAAAATCTTGAAATAAACAGATTCAGTTTCAGCATTCTTGAGGGATCCAAGAAGGAAAGAATCTGGAAGACTGTATCTTACTTTGGGCTTCCCTGATAGCTCAGTTGGTAAAGAATCTGCCCGCAATGCAGAGACTCCGGTTGGATTCCTGGGTCAGGAAGATCCTCTGGAGGAGGGACAGGCTATGCACACCAGTATTCTTGCACTTCCCTTGTGGCTCAGCGGGTAAAGAATTTGCCTGCTATGTGGGAGACCGGGGTTTGATTCCTGGGTTGGGAAGATCCCCTGGAGAAGGGAAAGGCTACCCACTCTAGTATTCTGGCCTAGAGAATTCCATGGACTATACAGTCCATGGGGTCACAAAGAGTCGGACATGACCGAGTGTCAATCAAGCCTCTAGCCTATCTGTTAGAAAGAATGATTTAGAAGTGGAAAAGGGCTTGTACCTATACATTTGTAAGTCATTTTACACAAATTTTAGACATCACTGACAGAAGCAGAAGATATTAAGAAGAGGTGGCAAGAATACACAGAAGAACTGTACAAAAAAGTTCTTCATGACCCAGATAATCATGATGGTGTGATCACTCACACTTAAGACATCCAGGAATGTGAAGTCAAGTGGGCCTTAGGAAGCATCACTAGAACAAAGCTAGTGGAGGTGAGGAAATTCCAGCTGAGCTATTTCAAATACTAAAAGATGATGCTGTGAAAGTGCTGCACTCAATATGTCAACAAATTTGGAAAACTCAGCAGTGGCCACAGGACTGCAAAAGGTCAGTTTTCATTCCAATCCCAAATAAAGGCAATGCCAAAGAATGCTCAAACTACTGCACAATTGCACTCATCTCACACGCTAGTAAAGTAATGCTCAAAATTCTCCAACCCAGGCTTCAGGAGTACGTGAGCCGTGAACTTTCAGATCTTCAAGCTGGCTTTAGAAAAGGCAGAGGAACCAGAGATCAAATTGCTAACAACTGCTGGATCATCAAAGCAAGAGAGTTCCAGAAGAACATCTATTTCTGCTTTATTGACTATGCCAAAGCCTTTGACTGTGTAGATTACAATAAACTGTGGAAAATTCTGAAGGAGATGGGAATACCAGACCACTGGACCTGCCTCTTGAGAAACCTATATGCAGGTCAGGAAGTGTCAGAAGAACATCTATTTCTGCTTTATTGACTATGCCAAAGCCTTTGACTGTGTAGATTACAATAAACTGTGGAAAATTCTGAAGGAGATGGGAATACCAGACCACTGGACCTGCCTCTTGAGAAACCTATATGCAGGTCAGGAAGTGACAGTTCGAACTGGACATGGAACAACAGACTGGTTTCAAATAGGAAAAGGAGTACATCAAGGCTGTATATTGTCACCCTGCTTATTTAACTTATATGCAGAGTACATCATGAGAAATGCTAGGCTGGAAGAAGCACAAGCTGGAATCAAGATTGCCGGGAGAAATATCAATAACCTCAGATATTCAGATGACACCACCCATAGGCAGAAAGTGAAAAGAAACTAAAAAGCCTCTTGAAGAAAGTGAAAGAGGAGAGTGAAAAAGTTGGCTTGAAGCTCAACATTCAGAAAACGAAGATCATGGCATCTGGTCCCATCACTTCATGGGAAATAGATGGGAACAGTGGAAACAGTGTCAAACTTTATTTTTTGGGCTCCAAAATCACTGCAGATGGTGACTGCAGCCATGAAATTAAAAAACGCTTACTCCTTGGAAGGAAAGTTATTACCAACCTAGACAGCATTTTGAAAAGCAGAGACATTACTTTGCCAACTAAGGTCCATCTAGTCAAGGCTATGGTTTTTCCAGTAGTCATGTATGGATGTGAGAGTTGGACTATAAAGAAAGCTGAGCACCAAAGAATTGATGCTTTGAATGGTGTTGGAGAAGACTCTTGCGAGTCCCTTGGACTGCAAGGAGATCCAACCAGTCCATCCTAAAGGAGATTGGTCCTGGGTGTTCACTGGAAGGACTGATGTTGAAGATGAAACTCCAATACTTTGGCCACCCAATGGGAAGAGCTGACTCATTTGAAAAGACCGTGATGCTGGGAAGGATTGAAAGCAGGAAGAGAAGGGGATGAGAGAGGATGAGATGGTTTCATGGCATCACTGACTCAATGGACGTGGGTTTGGGTAAACTCCGGGAGTTGGTGATGGACAGGGAGGTCTGGCGTGCTGCAGTTTATGGGGTCGCATCGAATCAGACATGACTGAGTGACTTAACTGAACTGACCATCTCAAAGCATGGTGGAGTTGATGGCCTCCCACTTCTCCCCGAGTCCTCAGGAGCTCCTTGGTATAATCACTGCTCTGGTGTTAGTAAGCAAGGGAGAATACTTACAGGGAGAAATTATCCAGAAGTGGAAGAAGTAATGTAAAGAAAGAAACTGGATGGATAATTGAGGCTGTCTAGAAATAGGAACAGCAAACCACTTCAGTGTTCTTGCCTTGAGAACCCCATGAACAGTATGAAAGGGCAAAATGATAGGATACTGAAAGAGGATCTTTGAACTGTGGTGTTAGAGAAGGCTCTTGAGAGTCCCTTGAACTGCAAGGAGATCCAACCAGTCCATCTAAAAGAAACCAGTCCGGGGTGTTCATTGGAAGGAATGATGCTAAAGCTGAGACTCCAGTACTTTGGCCACCTCATATGAAGAGTTGACTCATTGGAAAAGACCCTGATGCTGAGAGGGATTGGGGGCAGGAGGAGAAGGGGACGACAGAGGATGAGATGGCTGGATGGCATCACCAACTCGATGGACGTGAGTTTGAGTAAACTCCGGGTGTTGGTGATGGACAGGGAGGCCTGGTGTGCTGCAATTCATGAGGTCTCAAAGAGTCAGACACGACAGCGAATGAACTGAACTGAATGTTGACAAGAATATGAAGCAACTGATACTCATACACTGTTGGTGTTAACTGCTCAGTCAGGCCCATCTCTTTGCGACCCCATGGACTGTAGCCCACCAGGCTCCTCCGTCCATGGGATTCTCCAGGCAAGAATATTGGAGTGGGTTGCCATGCCCTTCTCCAAAAGATATTCACAACCCAGGAATCGAATCTAGGTCTCTCACATTGCAGGTAGATTCTTTACCATATGAACTACTGCCAAGGGATTCCACACACTGTTAGTGAGAATGTAAATGGTATAATTACTTTGGAAGAGTTTGGTAATTCTTAGTAAGTTAAACATACACCTAATTTAAAAACTCAGCCTTCTACTTCTAGGTATTTATAAGAAAAATGAAAATATATGTCCAAAGACTTGCAAACATATGTTCATAACAACTTATGTATTTATAATACCCAGACACCAGAAATGTCAACAATCAAAATGTCATCAACAAATGAATGCATAAACAAATTGTGATATACCCATACAATGGAATGCTACTTAGCAATAAAAAGAAAAATAATACTGTCATAGTCAACAACATGGATGAGTCTTACCATTATCATACTGAGTGAAATAAGTCAGACAAAAAGGAGTATATACTATATATAAAATTTGCAAAAATGTACATTCTCCATGGTGACACAAAGCAGGTAAGATAAGTCACTGCCTGAGTGTTGGGAGAGGGAGGCAAAAGAAGGTTGAAATGAAATGAAAGTCGGTCAGTCGTGTCCAACTCTTTGCGACCCCATGGACTATACAGTCCATGGAATTCTCCAGGCCAGAATACTGGAGTGGGTAGACTTTCCCTTCTCCAGGGGATCTTCCCCACCCAGGATCAAACCCAGGTCTCCTGCATTGCAGGCAGATTCTTTGCCAGCTGAGCCACAAGGGTTAGGAGTAGATTATAAACAGGCAGAATGAAATTTGAGGGCAGAGAGGTTGATGAAAATGTTCATTATCTTGACTGTGGTGACAGTTTCATAAGTAAATCCCTAAGGTATTTCCAATTTGCCAAATTGTACACATGAAGCATATGCAATGGCAATGCATTACATATATAACTCATACCTCAATAAAGCTTTAAAAAAAAAAAACACACTAGAAAAACGCCTCACAATCTTTTCTCTGTCCTAACACACCTGTCCTATTATTATCAGGGCTATCTGTGACAGTGATTCCCAACTGGAGTAGAATAATGTCTACATACTTGGGCGAGCTTCTAGTGAGGTAACTTTGATACTTCCAGAGAACCAGTCACTGCTTTAGAGCATGAGAGTTTGAATAAAATGATCCATTATGCTAAATGAAAGTCACAAGACACAAAAGGTCACATACAGGCAAATCAATGGAGATAGAAAGTGCATTAGTGATTGCCAAGGGCTGGGGGGACAGAAGTATAGAAGTAAGAAAATATTCTAGAATTAGACAGTGGTGATGACTGTACACCCTTGTGAATATACCAAAAACTCATAAATTGTACAGATAAAAAATAAGGAAAGCCTGGCAAAAATGGCAAATTTCATGATATGTGAACTAAATTTCAATATTCTAAAAACTGGAGGAAATCAATTATGATGGAATTTCCCAAGAGCTGGGGAAATAGTCAATAAAATATAACCTATGGAACTGAATACCTGTCATCAGATTTAAAATGTTAGGATAAACTGTTTCCATCTCAAGACTAAAACAAAACACAAACCTAGCTTACCGGCTAAGCTGCCCTTTTGTGACTTTAGCTTAAATTACTTAACCACTTGGAACACAGAGAGGCTTGCCCTAAAGAACTGCTGTAAATGAAAGTACTCAATGAACAACAAAGTAATATAAAGTATGCTAAGTCACTTCAGTCGTGTCCAACTCTGTGCGACCCCATAGACAGCAGCCCGCCAGGCTCCCCCGTCCCTGGGATTCTCCAGGCAAGAACACTGGAGTGGGTTGCCATTTCCTTCTCCAAATATAAAGTATGAGCAGTATTTATTTTTAAATTTAGGATTATTTAAATAAAATGTGCATGCACTATGTAATTCTATACTGCAGTTGTATCCTCCAACATTCAGTCATGGTGTGAATAGAAGCATACATAAGATATATGGAATCTGTAAGAGATTTCATTCTTTTAAATTCAACAACACTAATTTTTTTTTAAGGAACAGAGCAGAATAAGCTACTCTACCACAAAAAGGAAAGAAGTTATTTAGAGTCTCTTACCTATTGGAGGTGCTTGGTATCGATCCACTGTTTTTCTTTGCCTCAAATTATATGGCCTATCATTTTCTTCTCCTTCTGCCTCTTCAACCTCTATATCTCCATCTTCCTCTTGAGATTCTAGTTTCCCACACACAAAAGAAAAAAAAAAAACTGCTTTAATCTACAAGGATTGGTCTACTCTAAAACTGAATATTTATATTTTATCTTTTACTCTTTCTACACAGGTGACATTTAAAAGTGTCAACACAGTATAATACAGCATAAATCAATGCAATTAAAAATGAAACTAGATAAATGTAAAAGAAAATGCCTTTCCTACAAATAATATAGATCTCTATTAAACATATCAATATTATCACAACTGAGGTCTTGATTCACCTATGACTTTTCAATCTTTTGTATTATCTTTTAGGACATACAAAGCAATAATAGAATATGATCCAAAACTGTATTACAACAAACTTCATCAATGCCCGATCAACCACTGAATACAGTTAGCATTCACATACTACTTGATAGTTCAAAAAAAATGTGCTTAAAAGATAATTACTAATGTTACAACAAGAGTAATTTTTGTTGGCAGTGTAATGGTTTATTAGGCCCACTGATAACAGGTAAACACAGATTAGTTACATTTTTGGTAGAAAAATTCAGGCAGAGATTGGGAGAGAGTATGAAAGCAGATTTCTAGGGTATTGGTAATAGTTTATTTCTTGATCAGTTTATAATTTACCTGGCTATACATTTAAAAAATAAATTATAATGTGCATAAATCCTTTATTTTTAAAAAGTGATTTTGCTATAGCCATGATGTGACATCTATTTACAGTTTAAAAGTCTGGTGAAACACTACTATATTTAAAATGGATAACCAGAAAGGATGGATTATATAGCACATGGAACTCTGCTCAACATTATGTGGCAGCCTGGATGGGAGGGGAGTTTGGAGGAAGATGGATACATGTATATGTATGGCTGAGTTCCTTTGCTATCCACATAAAATTATCACATTGTTAAATGGCTATACTTCAATATAAAATTAAAAGTTAAAAAGAAAAGAGTGTCTGATGAAAATGTTTAAGCTTATGGTCCTCAAATGCAATGTACTTTATGATTAACTTTTTAACCACAGAAATTGTCAATATAACACAATCATATTAAAGCACTGGAAAAAATTTTAAGCTGTCAGTGATGCTCAGTGAAACAGGAGACTAAAAATGCAGAGGACTTTACATTTTACTCATGAGAAGATTAGCAAATGTAATATTACTTAACTAAATAACAGTTTAAATTACTTGCACCCAAATAAGTTTCCTTAAAACTTCAAAAAATTATCTTAAAAAAAAAACTGCATTATTTATTATGAGAAAAAATTCTAAACATGGGAAGTCCTCAGGGAAATCTACAAAGATGTTCAGTTAATAATAAGGCAAAAATCACATTATAAATCTGTCTCACCTATACTGATTTTCTCCAAAGGAAGCAATAAGAGGTTCTAGCTGTAACAACAATAATATTTGCTCAATAAAATACCTTCATTAAAAATATCAACTCTTCAAAACTTACTAATAATATATTAATTACAGAATTTGAGAAATAAACCCATTCTTATCCATCTAAGCTACACGAATAGTAGGAACTAATAAGATTCCCCAGTGAAGAACAACTATACTGCATTTAAAACATAACAAATCTTCTAAAATTCCATTTTAATAAAGAAAGTTAACACGTACAGAATTAAACCCTATAAATGTAAATCCTATAGATTTTACTAGTCATCAATTTATAATCCTCAGACAAATGTGCTTTCATCTACTCCCAAATCCTGCCTGACAAACTCAGTCATGATTCTTCAAATCAGAACTCAGATAGACAGGCCTCAGAAAAAAGCAGTACCACTCCCTCCAGTAGTATTAGCAGTCTTTCCTTCTCTTAACTTCACCATCCTCTGTCCATAATTAAATTTGAGATCCAAATAATCATAGATTTAGGTGGCTATGGACAGAGATTTCCAGTTTAAAAGACCTAAATACAAAAGAGGTCTTGCCTACTAATAAGCAAATCAGCCCATGGCAAATGTTATATCAGATTAGGTCATTTAAGGACTACCCAACAGCTTACTTATAATAAGATATATCAACATTACACAACAATGCATAACGAACAGCAAAGGCATTTTTCCAAATGAAGGAATTAAATACTCAAAAGTTATTCTGAATTATATAATATAGACCTCTAAAGTCAAAAATCACCCATCCAGCAATATACTATATATATACACACACACATATATATATAGTTTGTATATGTTTTTCTTTCCTCCCACCTGAACTTTGTAGCATTTATTTCATAAAGGTGCTTTACAAACCTTCTTCTTCACCCTCAGTAGAGACTTCATGATGATTTTGTATCCCGTAACTATTTCTTCTCAGTGACTTTCTTCGCCTTTTCACTCTTGAATACATATCCATGTTTTCCTTTTAAAGAGAGAAATCTGTCAAATATTAACAGAAATTTATTCCCAGCCATCAGTATCCCTAGCCCAATGGGACATGCCCACTTGATAAAATTTATTGAGGATCTATTTGTAAGGCACAGATCAATGAAAATAGACCTTACTGAATTTAATAAATGTATGAAACAAGAAAAATAAAAACTTATAAGATACTTGAAAATTGGGCAGGGAGAGGGGAAATGTGCCTAGGGGAGTGGAGGAGGAAGCATTTGAAGTGAGCCTTGAAACAAAGATAGAACTGCATTAAGTCCTCAAACCAGAAATATTAACAAGAATAAAAGATAGGAAAGAAAGAATGATGTGTTTGTATTTGGACAATGATGTGTGAGATGATAAAGTCTGAAACCATATTATGCCAGTCAAGGTGTTTTGGGGTTTTTTTCACGTATTTATTTTTAATGGGAGAATAATTGCTTTACAATGTTGTATTGGTTTCTGCCATACATCAACATGAATCAGCCATGTCCCCTTCCTCCTGAGACTTCCTCCTACTCCATCCCACCCCTCTAGGTCGTCACAGAGCGCTGGGTTTGAGCTCCCTGTGTCATATAGCAAATACCCACTGGCTATCTAAGGTGATTTTAATTAATTCAGCACACATTAAAAAACCATTAAAGGGACTCCCCTGGTGGTTCAGTGGTTAAGACTACATACTCCTAATGCAGGGGATATAGGTTCGATCCCTGGTTGGGGAACTAAGATAGTGCAGCCAAAAAAAGAAAAAAAAAATCTTAATAGTTGACAACAGAATCAGAGTTGTACTTTAAGATGTTGTTGTTTAGTCACTAAGCTGCATCCAACTCTTTAGCCATCCCATGGACTGTAGTCCACCAGGCTCCTCTGTCCATGGGATTTCTCAGGCAAGAATCTGGAGTGGGTTGCCATTTCCTTCTCCAAGAGATCTCTCTGGCAAAAGGGTAGAGGGTCTTTTGAGGAAACTTGTGGCAAGCAAGATATGGATAAAAGAAAAAAGAAAACAACAAAATCTCAGATTAAATTGGAAATGAAAAAGGAACATTCTGTTAATTCAAGAAAATCCAAATGCTGCTCTCTCTCTTTGAATTCCTCAATCAAAATAAAAACTACTTGCAATGGTTGTTGTTGTTGCTGTTGTTGTGTTAGCCGCTCAGTCATGTCTAACTCTTGGCCACCCCATGAACTGTGGCCCGCCAGGCTCCTCTGTGCATGGGATTTCCCAGGCAAGAATACTGGAGTGGGTTACCATTTCCTCCTCCAGGGGATATTCCTGACCCAGATATCAAACCTGGGTCTCCCATATTGTAGGCAGATTCTTTACCCTTTGAGCCACCAGGGACAGTTGTTAAGGTTAACATACTCACAAATTCTGTATCTGTCCACATTCGAAGCCGTTCTACTTCTCCTGAGCGACGATTCCGTCTAATGTTTATGTTGTCCATTTCCTGGAGTACAGCTTCAGCAGTACTACAATTACATAATAAAACTAGGGTTTAGACAATTGCAGGATCAAACTCTATATCATACAGGTAAAAGAGCTCACCATCAAAGCATAATTAAGCCACCTAATTTCTAACTGTACCTAATATCCCAATTAGTATCTTCTTCTGAACTAGCATCCATTAGAAGATAGTGCCTCAAAAACAGATGGAAACAGGGAATGCCCTGGCAGTCCAGTGGTTAGGACTCAGTGATTTCACTGCTAGGGCCTGGGTTCAATCCCTGGTCAGGGAACTAAGATCCCACAAGCTATGCAGCATGGCCAAAAAGGAAAAGAAAGACAGAAACAGAACATCTTCTGTCATGATATATTAAAATAAAACTTACAAATTGAAGACCTTTGTTTACACTGCTTCAAATATTTAAATTCATAATACTACTACAAATAACTGACTATCAGATCCATAGTACCAAAAAAAAAAAAAACTAATTCAAATCTTTTTATTTGAAGATGGTGTTAAAAATTGTATAGAATAAAGAATTTTATAAAAAGTTTAAAGCCAGCATAAGGTTAAGTGAACTGATACATTTTTTCTTTTTTAAAAAATTTACTTATTTTTAATGAAGGATAATTGCTTTATAATATTGTGCTGGTTTCTGCCATACATCAACATAAATCAGCCATAGGTATACATATGTCCCCTTCCTCTTAAACCTCTCTCCCACCTCCCACTCCAAGGGCAGATATATTTAGAAATTAGAGGAAACTGACATCCACAAAATATATGCTGACATTGACATTTTAAACACACACAGCACTTACTATGTGTTCAGATACTGATCTAGGTACTTAACAAATAATAACTAATACTCAAATTTGACACTACCACAATAAAATACAATTTCCTCTCCTTTCAAATAGGAATTACACTTATCTCCCTTCTCCAGGCTATTGCAAGGGTTAAGCAGGAATGATTTATTATTTGAGAAGAATACAGTTTCATTGCACATAGATGATGAGGAGTCACCTAGGCTATATCCAACATGTGCAGTCTCAAAAGACTTTCAATTCAGAATCTTGACTAAGTAAAACTATACCTATTGTATATCAGTAATGGAACTTAATGTTTCTTGAAAACTGTCAAAACATAAATGTTAAATGAGCAAATATTAAAGGACTATAGTAGTGAAGTTAAAATAAAATTACTTTTTGTATTATCTAACTATACACAAGAGCTTAAAAAGTATGAGAAAAAAATATGCTATCACATAAATTGCATTAAATCTAGTAAAGTGACTAAAGCTAACCAAGGTTAATTCAAATTAAGTTTTTAAATAATTGTACTGATTGCTAAGTCAGTGCCTAAGTTACTTTTTAAAACACAACTGGCTTGGGGGAAAAAAAAAATGAAACTGCTTACTGCAAAAACATTCATACCTATTTACCAGTTGATCAAATAACAAACTCTGGTTCACACTTTCAAATCTGTTTTTCCTGGAACGACAGCTTTTTCTGACTTCCATGTCACCATTTATACAAGAAAGTTCCCCATCTCCTTTCTTTTCCCCTCGATGGGGATGGCTTCGAAGGGCTACAAGGAGAGAGAAATTTCCATTTCAAAGTACAGAGTATAAAAAGAAAGAAAAAATCAAAACATACTTTAAAAAGACTATAAGGAGCTTACTATAACCTCTTAAATGGCTTTAATATCCAATAATATAAAATTTCTAAAACTGTTTACAATCTGCCATAATAACTTCAATTATTTCAATTGTACTAATTTCTCAGTGTTTAACAATTATATACATATTTACCATGACTGTAATCCAGTCACTTGCAACAGTATGCTGAGCATACTAGTAAATTATGCTATTTTACCCCACTTTAGAACTCTAACAACATTATAAGTATTTCAATACTAACCAGTTTCGTAACAGAATACTCACATAAGCTACTATGTCCGTTTGGTAATGTAGCACCAGGCTGAGAAGTTAACCTAGAACACAATTATATTTAATATGCAAACACATCAACATTCATTTAAAGAAACAAAAATGCAATGCTGGTGGAATCACTTTAATCTTTAAAATGTCACTAATGCAATATTACTTTTTTAAAAGAAAAGAAAACATTTTTTTACCTTAAGATTGATAACACACAAATTAATAAAATACATTAATGAAAAGTCATTTCATCACTTCAAGAAAAGCTTTAATAACAAGTTATAAACTGAACTCACTCTGTCTTCAACTCTATAAATTAAAATCCAATGGAAAGGCTTAAGCTTTGTATGTATCATAAAGTTAACTAATGCCATAAATAGTAATGGTCACAAACCTTTACTACTTGTTTCCAATGACAACCTAAGATTCAAACAAAGTTATTCAAGCAATAAATTGTAAGAAGAAAAAAGTACTTGAATACCAACAACATTTAATAATTTCTTCAAAGTATTACATTACACATGAAAACTTAGTTAATCTCTCAAAAGTCAATGTACCACTCTCCCTTTTGGTGGAGGGACAGAAATGTTCAGTCACTAGAAAGATTACTTAAAGTGTCATCAAAATATGAAAACTTATGGAAGAAAGTTATAGTATACCTTACTATAATTAAAATTCAAAAACTAAAAATTGTTACATAATAAAAGAGCTATCAACATAGACTATTTTTTGAAATACCCAATAATTATTATTTCCAAATATTAAAAAGGGAAAGATGACATTCAAAAAATAGTATATATGACTTTCTTCTGCTTATCTATGTGGTTTGCACAACATTTTTTAACTAAAATATTCTAATATTTTTGGTTACTCTAGCATACTTTATGTTAATTATATATATTAAATGTTATAATATTAATTATAAATGTCCTTGTCTAGTAAAAGTCACAGACGGAATGACTACATGATGTAAACAAAAACTATTACGTACCTTCCAATTATCAAGATCACAAAAACAAAAAACTCCATCCCTCCTTTCCCCAGGAAAACAACACAACCATCTTGTTCTAAAATACTACTTCTTGGAAAGTATTTCATTTTTAGAACCTTTATTACACAATTCTCGTGGTATATGAGCTTGACTATAAAGTAATAAAATTTATGTTATTAGGTTATTCCTTAGAACATTATACATGTGGAATTTCCTAGAATCACTCTTAAAATCCACTTAAAACCACATAGAAAAAGCATAAATACACTTTGGCTTTGGACCCAACATAACATTAACTCAATTTAATCAGTTAACTCGCAACTCTTGGCTTCAAATGAATTTTAGCTGTATGTAAGACCAAATGGTTGGAATTTCATATAAATTATTCAAAAGAAAAGATGCTAACCCTAAAATCATTCTACATAAGAAATCTAAAACTCCGTTGAAAAAATAACATCACTAGGATGAAAGCACAGTAACAATTTTTGTTCCTCTGAAGAAGACAGTGCTTACTTGCCTTTATTTCATTGCTAATGAAAGATCTGATTTAAGGTGGGAGAACAAAGAAAACTTCTTCAATCAATCCCATTATCTTACAATCATAGCTTACTGTCATCATTGTACCATTATCATTTCTCTTTATAAAAAGGAGAAAGAAAAAAAAAGGAGATAAAATATGAAATACTCGGGTATCAAAAGATAATATTGGTATTTCAAGGGTTGGTCTGCCTATACAATTATATAGATGCTTAAAAGTCTTTTGAATCAATGATCCCAAAAATTAATCACTTAAAATGTAACCATGCAGGTTCACTGATTAAATGAATCCTCTAATAAATCCTTTATGATTATGAAGTCTCCTTTGTTTATTTTTAAAATGAGGAGTAAGCAAGGGATATTTCCCTTTATCTCTGTACCCTAAATTTCTTAAATGGAGACACTATCACTGCATTCAATTAATAACTTTTAATTATTACATTAGAAGTTTCTACATCTTTAATTATGTGGAACATGCTACCAGTTCAATACCAGACTCAAAAATCATTACTTTTTCACCCACATAAACCCAAGGCATTCAATGATTTATGAGAATTTTAAACCTCAATTCAGCAAAAGCATTCATTTGGAAAAACCTTAACCACCACCAGCCTTCAATTCTAATGAGCCTCAGCAGTGGTGATTACCCTTCTGCCTAACCTCACTACTCTTTAATCATATGACCACAAAACAAAATTTTCACACATATTACTCTTAGGTGCACAGTTAGGCTTATCGAAGATTTAATTTCATGTGTTCCTCAGAGTATGTCTATTATTCTACAGATATCAAATGCATGCCATGTTCTCCGTGTTGACTCTCCCAATCAACTACTCCCCAACATACAGCCTCCAAATTAGGTAAATATCCAGTGGCTAAATAAATGTCAACTGACAAAAGTCAATGAAATGGGATTCTCAACTCAAAATATTTATAAGCTGCAACAGCTATCTAGGTTAGCAAGTATAATTATGAATTTCTACATACAAGCTAAAGAAGAAAAGATTAATAGTAAAGATTTTTACCAAGAATCCTCATTTTACAAAATATTATCAATCACTGTAACTATATTGATAAACTTGGGACTTTAAATATATAAAACCAGATTCTTCCCCCAAAGAAAACTTATAATCTATCTCAAATCATTTATGAAGATGACAAAGTTCTAGTTCCATTTTAATCTCTATCTTCATCCAATCTCTAAAAGTTATTCCTAAATGTTATTTTACCAATCAACAGAGTTTCTTTAAAGAATTTAATGGTTGTTAAAGTCCTTTAAGATTCATCACTTTTCATAGCTAATACTAATTTTTATCTTTATTCAATTTTCCTCCAAATGAACTGTATTTTAAAAAATCATTTTCCTCAAAGGATTTCAGTCATTTTACCTTAGATGCTCTTAGGACTTTAGATTACCAAAATAAAAGAATTAGGATTCTGAGGTTCATGACATAAAAACTAATATAAGCATTCATATATATATTGATTTTTATATTTATATTATCTCAAAATCTACAATATTTTTAACTACAAGTTTCCCAAAAATTCAATTCTGTTGAATCCAACAGACCAAATGGCATTTTCTTTTCAGGTCATCTGAAATACTAAAAGACTCTAGCAGTGTAGCACTTAATCACATTCCTCAATGAAAGTTTAACCCAAAAACCTTTAAAATTGTGTGAAGTGCTAAACATTATTCTCCTGCCAAAACAGAAGCAGTAAATTCCATTAGTATTCATTATTTCTTAAGTTTCTTATTCAAAATGTACTTAAAGTTTTTTTAAAGGAATATCAAACTCTTCAGGTATCTAAATGGAAGCAAAAACTCTTTCTTCTTTTTACATGAAAGACATGATTAAGATTAATTTATACAGATCTTTCAGTGGATAAGGTGTGGGAAATCTACTGTACTAGAGAGGCTCATACTTGAGTTACACTGTTAAAATTATCTCACAATTGAAGGCAAAACTTTTAACAGTAAAAGAATATTTTTTAGAAACATTTGTTAGAAAAAGCAGCCTGATTCACTCATCTAATAAACACAGGATACAGATTACAACCCATAAATCAAGTGCAAAAGTATAATTAATGGGAAGTACTTATTTTAAGTGACATCATTATAGCGATCTGGATCTGTTTCATCTCACAGATGAATGAGTATGGGAAAGTTGGGAAAGTTAAAAAAAAAAATCAATAGACTGATTCATATAATTTTCAACTTAGCTCTCAGACAATGCAAAATTAAAAATTTTAAATAAAGTGTACATATTATATTAGGCACAGACTCTTTAGAGACTAGTAAATATATAATGCCTATCAAAATCTATATAACTCCAAAGATTACTTTCATTAAAGACTAATAACAGTGTCCAAAATTTACCTACAGACATAAAATAAAAATACCGTCAAAAAGGAATTCCCTTTTACTTTTGTTCGCATTTGGCACATCATCAGCACTTTTACATCAAAGACTTTGGAAAAAAGAGAAGCTAAGGATTCTAAGCTGAAAATTTAAATCTCTTCTGAGTGTGTGTACAGCTATCCTATCTATATTAAATTAGTACCACTTACTTTGGTGAGTAAAATTATGTTCATAATACATATCAAAACAGACACAGAGAAAATTTAAGTTGAAAACAATCAGATACATGAAAAGATTTACTAGAAATTAATTTAGATTTCATTACATTTTAGCATACCAATTAAAGTGGAATATTTAATGATTTTAGGAAGAAGAAATTTTATTTTCAAATAAAAAATATACTTCTAACCATTGTTTTTATTTAAATTTTCAGGAGTATAAATATGTATGTACATTCAAGACCTATCAAAGTTCTTAATGTTTTAAGTAATAATAGTATCTATTACATACTAAATGTATTTTGGGTATATTTAGAGAAAATAAAATTACATACAGAAATTATAAAATAAGTTTAATACAATTTATAAGTATTCCTAGACAAGTGGTTTTACAATTTAAGAAAATTAGCATTAATATCAGCCCTGAATCCCATCAAAAAAATTATGAAAAAACAATGGGTGAGTTCTCCCTTCTCACCTGGCCTGTCCACTTGATATGTTCCATTCTTCTCTCTGACCAGTAGTTCGTGATTTTGATTTGTCTTTGCAAACAGAGTCAGGTTGTTTCAAAGTGCGTTTGGCTGGAGGAGACACGTGGCTATCACTTAAACTACCATCAGCTTCAGCTTTCTGAAAGAAAAAGTTTAAAATGCATTTTTTATTAAAATTCATAGAATTTTTAAATTCCTGGATAGTGTTTATTAATCAAAAACTATCTACTGAAGGAATCCTTCTACAAGTGTAGCAAAATGTAATCATCTGTAAATACAAAAACAAAAAAGTTAGATAAATTTATGCTCAAAAAACTATGTTTAGTTTTTATTTTAAAATAATTTCAAGCTACAGAAAAGATGTGTAGATATATCTTTTTATGACATGATTCATCAATCCTCTCTGAAATACTCCAGTGTGTAACTTACAAAGTAAGAAAATTCTGCTACATTAATATCATTCAATCCTCCCAATTAGGAAATCATCGTTGCTATAACAGAGCTAATTTGCAGATACATTCAAATGTTATCAAATGTCCCAGCATGATCTCTCTTTCCTTTCTGATTCAGAATTATATCCAGGAACATATACTGTATGTAGTTATCAGACCTCCTCTGTCTCCTATCTGGAACAGTCCCCTCAGTTCCTCATTTTCATGCCCTTGACTGTAAAGAATATAAGCTTTTTAATTCTCTGGAATGACCATCAGTCTGGGTCTACCTCATGTTTCTCGTAACCCAATTCAGGCCATAACATTCATGGAAGAATATACAGACAGGATACTATGCATATTGTACCTACCCATCATTAAGAATAACCTTGATCACCTAATCAAGTTGGTGTCTGCCAGGTTTTCCCACTATCAAGTCACTATTTTTCCCTTTGTATTTGATGTGAAATCATTCTTAAAATTAACCAATACTCTGTTCTTCATCAAACTCACTAGCCACAGCATTCACTGACTACTACTTGCTTTTATCCAATACCATCATGGTGGTAATTATCTAATCCAATCACTCCTATATAGTTTAGTTGGCATCCTACTAAGAATTTTCCCTCCCCAACCCTCCTTACTCAATTCATTCACTCATTTCCTAACTGGGAGGAAAGAAAAAGCAAAATTTCCTCAAGTTTGTTCAGTAAATTAATAGAAATTGCTAGGAGAAACAAAGGAAAGCTCACAGTCAGATAAATTTCAGAAAACAATGAGGTCCAAGGTTTTTTGCTTCAGGATTGTAAGAGTCTTTAGTATGTTAACATGCAGAGACTTCCCTGGCAGTCCAATGGTTAAGACTCTACTTTCAGTGCAAGGGGCACAAGTTCCATCCCTGGTAGAGGAACTAAGATCCCACAGGCCACATAGTGATACAGGAAAAAAGTTAATATGCAATATAAATCTCCAAGTAGGGATGACAGTATATAACAATTCACAAACTTATTTAATCAAGCTCTTTTTTCATGGGGCATCTGTCAGTTCAGTTGCTCAGTCATGTCTGACTCTGGGATTCCATGAACTGCAGCACAACAGGCTTCCTTGTCCATCACCAACTGGAGTTATCTGTAGGTACTAAAGTTTCACAAATACACTCTAGGAATAAGTACTATGTACTTATTGAATTAAAGGAAAAATACTAAAAGTATTTGAAGTTAAGCCATTTTAAAAATATATGAGTTATTATATAACTCTGTGAATATCATATAACTAATGACTTTGAATATCATGTCATATGAGTTTATATGTTTATTTACTAGTCATTCTCTCATATTCTATAGGCTTTTTACAGCTTCATTCAGGAGTATCTCTCAAAGTGTTGTCCACATACTGACTGAATCAGAAAGCACCTGATTTGTCATTAAGAAACATAACCAGCTAAACTAGAACCTTGAGTGGGGGTGGGATATTTTCAATGAGAGCCTCCAAAGGATTCTTAGCACACAGAAGTCTGAGGACCTCTGGCATATAAAAGATTTAAGTATAGCCTGATACACATCATCTTAAATGCTGCACTGTACTACTCCTACAGTGAAAAGACTTCAACCACGACTCAGGCTTATAAACAGCATTACAAAGGCTTCCTTCCCTCCAAAGAACTCTAGGGATTTAAGTAAAGCAAAAAAAACAAGATGCAAATACTACAAAATAATTACTTCAACAACATCTAATTAACTTCAAGCTTTGGGAAAGCTTTACCTACAAACCTGATACCAACAGTTCAACCTTTAATAGGATGATCATAATGCTCAACTTTAACTTCTCAAAGCATTTTACTAGTTAATTATAACCTAACCCTTTGAGGGAAGGCGTTGCTAGTTTCAGGATAAAAATATTCAGGAGAGATTATGCAATCTACCCACAGTCATTTAGCAATATGTGTCAAGAGTGATTATAATCCATGAGCAGGAAAGGCATTTCAAACAAAGGGAATATATTTCATTTAACAAACATTTGTTGAGGACCTACTGTGCACATAAGACATGGAGGGGAGGACTAGGTAATGGTTTTAAAAAAAAGACTAAAATCTTTTTAAACCTTATACACAATCTATTAAATTGACAGCTACAGTAGTAATATATAGCAAATTATAGTAAGTACTATACTAGGAATGGGATTCCCTGGTGGCTCAGATGGTAAAGAATCTAGAAATACACAATTCTCTGAAAGCAAAAAATGGTAACTGCCAGCTAAGATGAAGGAAGACATCATAAATCATGTGGACTTTATTTTATAACAATAATGGAACACCTAGAATTGTCAGAGGAACATGATTCAATGATTTGATACATTCCAAGAGAGGTATAATAGTAATAATGTCAAATCATACAAAAAGTACAATAGAAAGTTGTCCTTCCCACCTAAGTGACTTTTTTTGCTAAACTCTAACCTTCTAAAATAGGTAGAAAAGTTTTCCAATTTGTAAAAGTGAATTCCCTGAGTTTCTTAAATCATACTCATCAGCTACCACAAATATTAAACACTATTCTACCACAAATCTCCTAAAATTAGGTAAAAGAACTTGAGAATAATGAAACAGAGAAGAATTTTATGCTGCCCTGGTTTTCAGGGAAGGCTTCCTGCCCAGATTAGGTTTGTTCAGAAATCTAGAACCTAGACTTAAAAAACAAAAAGAATGTACCCAAGCACAGCATTAAAAAATGAAAAATTCGAGGCAGTTAAGTGAATTAGTAAACCAAGAGATTGACTCAAGTCCTGATGATGGATTCATACAGCATTATAAATGTAGAAAATAAGACAATGATTCCAGAAAGTGGCATAACTAGAGATTAGTAATACTAATATTAAATGTAAAGACAGAGTGGGCATAAAAAGTGGTTGCTGTGTTTTAGGAGCTATGGAGTAAGGTGGAGGGCTATGGGGGGAGGCAGGTAGTGTGCAGATGTTGATGGGAGAAATGTAACAGTGAATTATGATTTTGAAAGTTAGGTTTAGAATTCTAGCTAGAAATCTAGGGAGATGTCTATCAGATTGTGGGAAACACAATTCTGAGACAGAGTGATATGAGGACTATAGATAGATATGAAATTGTACTAAAAGGGTCACAGGTAACATACAGAGTGAAAAAACAAAAGAACAAAAGTAAAAAAAACCTTTAAAAAATGCCTACATTACAGAGATGAGCAGAGGATCTCACATAAACTAGTGAAAAACACAGTGTCTCAAACAAGGGGAGTAGAGGTTGGTTATAAAAAGATCAGATGGGATAAAAGCTGGTAAATGTGTAGATTGTTAATTAGGAGGTCACTGTAAATTTTTTTTTCCACTATAAACTTCTGATAGGACAATTTCTGCAAAATGCTGAGGTGGAAATCACTAAGTGAAGAATTGAGTGAGTGGTGAGAATGTACAGGTGATAAACCACAAAGCTACTCTTGAAAGTGTCAGAATTAAGAAAAATAAGACAATAGTCTTAAAGAGGTTACAAAGTCAAAGCAGTCAGTGAAGAAACTTTTTTTAAAAAAAAGACCTGGATTCTTGTAAATAGAAGAAAAGGGACCACAGAAGAGAATAAGCTATAATAAAAATTTAAAGAGGGGAATTCCCTGGTAGTCCAGTGGTTAAGACTTGGTGCTCTCACTGTTGGGGTCTATCCCTGATTGGAGAACTCAGTTCAGTTCAGTTGCTCAGTTGTGTCTTGTGAACTGTGGTGTTGGAGAAGACTTTGTAACCCCATGGACTGCAGCACACAAGGCCTCTCTGTCCCTCGCCAACTCTCAGAATTTACTCAAACTCGTGTCCATTGAGTCAGTGATGCCATCCAACCATCTCACCCTCTGTTGTCCCTTCTCCTTTCTTCAATCTTTCCCAGCATCAGGGTCTTTTCAACTAAGTCAGTTCTTTGCATCAGATGGCCGAAGTATTGGAGTTTCAGCTTCAGCATTAGTCCTTCCAATGAATATTCAGGACTGATCTCCTCTGGGATGGACTGTTTGGATCTCCTTGCAGTCCAAGGGACTCTCAAGAGTCTTCTCCAACACCACAGTTCAAAAGAAAAAACTAAGATCCCACAAACCATGCAGCAAGCCCCTTCCCCTCAAAAAAGAGCAAGATAACTGATGAGGAAAACATCCTCAAAGAGAAAAGAAAAAACAGAACAGGAACAGCCCCTGTTAGAAAGTATATTGGTGCCATCAATCTGTTCCAGTTTCCTTTATAAGACAGCTTTTTCTTTCACCTTTTGAAAAAATGGGTACTCCTGTTTTCATGAGAAAGCTTAAAAGTGCAATTTCTTTTTCTTTCATTTGTAAAAAGAATTCACAGAGGCAGCAGTTACCATGACTTCAGAAAACAAACCTCACACTGCTATTTATTTTCTTAGAGCCAATACTATTCTACAAAGTCCTAAAACTTCAGGCACACAAAATATCCTAAAATTTCCTCAAATATCCCAAGAGCAACAGCTTACTAGTTTAATATTTCTAAAAAATCATCATGAAAGACTATAGAAAGGGGGAAAAAATATAGAAGTAAGCTGAGGAGTTAGTTATAAAAAGACAAAAATAGTTTATATCTCTTACAGTTTAAACTGCAATTTTCTTCCTGGAAGATAATATCTTTTTATCTGAAAATATTACATGACTTAAAAGGACAAAGAGACAACGGGCAGACTAAAGCATGCCACAGACTTAAAAGAGAGAGCTGTCTCCCACTGCAGCACTACCACCGTAACTCAGAAATTACCACTTACTCCACGTGCTGTGCTTAGTCACTCAGTCTGACTCTGCGACCCCGTGACTGGAGCTCACCAGGCTCCTCTGTCCATGGGATTCTCCAGGCAAGAATACTGGAGTGGGTTGCCATTCCCTCTCCAGGGGATCTTCCCAACCCAAGGAATGAACCCAGGTCTCCCACGTGCAGATGGATTCTTTACCATCTGAGCCACCAGGGCATAAGATTGTTAAAACCAGATTGAGGAAGTATTCAGTTGGCCAAGAAGCTTCTTCGGTCTTTAAGTGAAAGACACATTTTTCACTTTCACCAAGAACTTTATTGAACAATGTATTCACCATTTTGTTCCATTTTCTATTACTTTTCAGGCAACTTCATAATTCCACCTTCCCAAAACTTTTTATCTTACTGAGCAAAGAACTGTTCTAGGTGCCTTTTATAGTCTTTTGAAATTTTTACATTAAGAGAATTTTTGTAAAGACTGAAATAAATGAAAATCTGAAGGTGCAATGTCTCTTAAATAGGTGGATGAACCAGAACGTCCCAAGCAAGCTCTAACAGTTTTTGCCTGGTCATCAGAGAAATGTGCAGTCTCGCTAAAGGTCTTCATGATAAAAGAATATGCATTTTCTGTTGACTAATTCCAGACAATTTTCATTGACCACTGCTTTTAGTTGTTCTAACTAGGAGCAGTACTTGTTGGAATTAATTGTTTGGAATCTGCTCCTGCTCATACTAGAGGACACCCTTCCAATCCTACCATATACACAACATCACCTTCTTGGGATGAAGATCGGCCTTTTCTGTGGTAGGTGGTGGTTCATTTCACTTGCCCTACAATCTCTTCCATTCCACATTATTGTATGGTATCCACTTTTCATCACCCATCACATTTTTAAAATGGAACATTTTCATTACATTTAAGTAGAGAATTACATGCAAAAATGCAGTCAAGGTTTTTCCTGACTAACTTATGTGGAACCCAATCACCACAGTGATGAACATAACCGAGCTGGTGAAAATGATTTTCAGCACTTAATTTGGATATTTTGAGTATGTAGGCTCTCTTCCACATAGTATAACATAAATTGTTCTCAATTGATATTTCACTTCGATTGGCATCAACTTCAACTGGTCTACTCCACCATGAAGCATCGTCAATGAGAAATCTCTAGCATGCAAACTTCCCAAACCATTTTTGACACGTTCCAGCAGTCAAAGCACTGACTCCATATGTTATACAAATGTTTCTGTGCATTTCAGTTGCATTTTTACCTTTCTTGAAACAATAAAGCATAATTTGCTGAAAATGTTGCTTTTTTCTTCCATCTTCAATACTATAATGGCTACACAAAAATTCAACAATTTTGTAAGTTTGTTTAATGAATGCTGATGTGACAGCTGTCACAATACAATCTAACAGAATTGTTTCAACCGGAGTTAAAGACAACTAAGTGCTACTAGGAAAAAACCAAACTATTTGACCAAGCACTAAAAGTAACAAATGTCTACAGCTGCAGCCCAACAGTAGATAGTCTCAAGTAGGGATACTTGCTTGACTCTGTAGTAGTGAGATAACTTCATAAGCTTATTATCTTCAGTGATCCATTCCTTCCACAAACAAAATTGAAGAAAGTGGGCAATACCACTAGACCATTCAGGTATGACCTAAATTAAATCCCTTATGATTATACAGTGCAAGTGAGAAATAGATTTAAGGGTCTAGATCTGATAGATAGAGTGCCTGATGAACTATGGAATGAGGTTCGTGACATTGTACAGGAGACAGGGATCAAGACCATCCTCATGGCAAAGAAATGCAAAAAAGCAAAATGGCTGTCTGAGGAGGCCTTACAAATAGCTGTGAAAAGAAGAGAGGCGAAAAGCAAAGGAGAAAAGTAAAGATATAAGCATCTGAATGCAGAGCTCCAAAGAATAGCAAGAAAAGATAAGAAAGCCTTCTTCAGTGATCAATGCAAAGAAATAGAGGAAAAGAACAGAAGGGGAAAGACTAGAGATCTCTTCAAGAAAATTAGAGATACCAAGGGAATATTTCACGCAAAGATGGGCTTGATAAAGGACAGAAATGGTCTGGACCTAACAGAAGCAGAAGATATTAAGAGGAGGTGGCAAGAATACACGGAAGAACTGTACAAAAAAGACCTTCATGACCCAGATAACATGATGATGTGATGACTAATCTAGAGCCAGACATCTTGGAACGTGAAGTCAAGTGGGCCTTAGAAAGCATCACTACGAACAAAGCTAGTGGAGGTGATGGAATTCCAGTTGAGCTGTTTCAAATCCTGAAAGATGATGCTGTGAAAGTGCTGCACTCAATTTGCCAGCAAATTTGGAAAACTCAGCAGTGGCCACAGGACTGGAAAAGGTCAGTTTTCATTCCAATTCCAAAGAAAGGCAATGCCAAAGAATGCTCAAACTACCGCACAATTGCACTCATCTCACATGCTAGTAAAGTAATGCTCAAAATTCTCCAAGCCAGACTTCAGCAATACGTGAACCGTGAACTCCCTGATGTTCAAGCTGGTTTTAGAAAAGGCAGAGGAACCAGAGATCAAATTGCCAACATCCGCTGGATCATGGAAAAAGCAAGAGAGTTCCAGAAAAACATCTATTTCTGCTTTATTGACTATGCCAAAGCCTTTGACTGTGTGGATCACAATAAACTGTGGAAAATTCTGAAAGAGATGGGAATACCAGACCACCTGACCTGCCTCTTGAGAAATCTGTATGCAGGTCAGGAAGCAACAGTTAGAACTGGACATGGAACAACAGACTGGTTCCAAATAGGAAAAGGAGTACGTCAAGGCTGTATATTGTCACCCTGCTTATTTAACTTATATGCAGAGTACATCATGAGAAACGCTGGACTGGAAGAAACACAAGCTGGAATCAAGATTGCTGGGAGAAATATCAATAATCTCAGATATGCAGATGACACCACCCTTATGGCAGAAAGTGAAGAGGAGCTAAAAAGCCTCTTGTTGAAAGTGAAAGAGGAGAGTGGAAAAGTTGGCTTAAAGCTCAACATTCAGAAAACGAAGATCATGGCATCTGGCCCCATCACTTCATGGGAAATAGATGGGGAAACAGTAGAAACAGTGTCAGACTTTGTTTTTTTGGGCTCCAAAATCACTGCAGATGGTGACTGCAGCCATGAAATTAAAAGGCGCTTACTCCTTGGAAGAAAAGTTATGACCAACCTAGATAGTATATTCAAAAGCAGAGACATTACTTTGCTGACTAAGGTCCGTCTAGTCAAGGCTATGGTTTTTCCTGTGGTCATGTGTGGATGTGAGAGTTGGACTGTGAAGAAGGCTGAGCGCAGAAGAATTGATGCTTTTGAACTGTGGTGTTGGAGAAGACTCTTGAGAGTCCCTTGGACTGCAAGGAGATCCAACCAGTCCATTCTGAAGGAGATCAACCCTGGAATTTCTTTGAAAGGAATGATGCTAAAACTGAAGCTCCAGTACTTTGGCCACCTCATGTAAAGAGTTGACTCATTGGAAAAGACCCTGAGGCTGGGAGGGATTGGGGGCAGGAGGAGAAAGGGACGACCGAGGATGAGATGGCTGGATGGCATCACGGACTCAATAGACGTGAGTCTGAGTGAACTCCGGGAGTTGGTGATGGACAGGGAGGCCTGGCGTACTGCGATTCATGGGGTCGCAAAGAGTCGGACACGACTGAGCAACTGAACTGATTACTGTGTTATCTTGTTCCCAGGTGGCGCAAGTGGTGAAGAATGCACCTTTCAATGCAGGAGATGCACGAGACACAGGTTTGGTCCCTGGGTCAGGAAGATCCCCTGGAGGAGGAAATGGCAACCTACTCCGGTATTTCTTCACTGGAAAATTCCACAAACAGTAGAGCCTTGTGGGTACAGTTCATGGGGTTGGAAAGAGTTGGATATGACTGAGCACACACGTACATAAATATTACTTCACTAGATACTAAATATACTTGATGATTAAACAGTCTGTCCTTAAAGAAACTTAATTCCTAACTCCTTAAATTAGCCAGTAAAAAGTATATACGATGCTTGCTCCTTGGAAGAAAAGCTATGACAAACCTAGACAGTGTATTAAAAAGCAGAAACATCACTTTGCTGACAAAGGTCCATATAGTCAAAGCTATGGTTTTTCCAGTAGTCATGTACAGATGTGAGAGTTAGACCATTAAGAAGGCTGAGCATGGAAGAACTGATGCTCTCAAACTGTGGTGCCAGAGAACACTCTTGAGAGTCCCTTGGACTGAAAGGAGATCAAACCAGTCAATCCTAAAGGAAATCAACCCTGAATATATTCATTGAAAGGACTGACGCTGAAGCTGAAGCTCCAATACTTCAGCCACCTGATGCAAAGAGCCAATTCACTGGAAAAGACCCTGATGCTGGAAAACACTGTGGGCAAGAACAGAAGAGGGCGACAGAGGACGAGATGGTTAAATGGCATCACTGACTCAGAGGACATGAGTCTGAGCAACCTCCAGGAGATAGTGAAGGGGACAGGGAAGCTTGGTGTGCTGCAGTCCATGGGGTTGCAAAGAGTCAGACCTGACTTAGCAACTGAACAACAATTGCCAAAAATTTGCTTTTTCCCTTCCATCTTCAATATTAAAATAGCTACACAAAAGTTCACCAATTTAGTAAGCTTTTTCTTTAAACCACAGCTGATGTGATACTTGTCACACTATAATCTAACAAAATTGTTTCAAATGGAGTTAAAGGTAACTAAATGCTGCTGCTGCTACTGCTGCTGCTAAGTCGCTTCAGTCGTGTCTGACTCTGTGTGACCCCATAGACAGCAGCCCACCAGACTCCCCCGTCCCTGGGATTCTCCAGGCAAGAACACCGGAGTGGGTTGCCACATCCTTCTCCAATGTATGAAAGTGAAAAGTGAAAGTGAAGTCACTCAGTCGAGTCCGACTCCTAGCGACCCCATGGACTGCAGCCCACCAGGCTCCTCCATCCATGGGATTTTCCAGGCAAGAATACTGGAGTGGGGTGCCATTGCCTTCTCCAACTAAATGCTACTAAGAAAAAAAAAACAATTTGGCCAACCACTAAAAATAACAAATGTGTACAGTTAGTTTCAGCCTAACAGTGGATACAATCTCAAGTAAGGATACTTGCTTGGCTTTGTAGTATTAACATAACTTCATAAGTTTATTATCTTCAGTGATCCATTCCTTCCACAAACAAAATTTATTAACATCTATTACTGTGTATTAGGAGAAGGCAATGGCACCCCACTCCAGTACTCTTGCCTGGAAAACCCCAGGGACGGAGGAGCCTGGTGGGCTGCAGTCCATGGGGTTGCTAAGAGTCGGACACGACTGAGGGACTTCACTTTCACTTTTCACTTTCATGCATTGGAGAAGGAAATGGCAACCCACTTGTGTTCTTGCCTGGAGAATCCCAGGGACGGCAGAGCCTGGTGGGCTGTCGTCTATGGGGTCACACAGAGTTGGACACGACTGAAGCGACTTAGCAGCAGCATTACTGTGTTAGATACTAAACATACTTGATGATTAAACAGTCTGCCCTTCAGGAAACTTAACCCCTAACTCCTTTCATCAGCCAGTAAAAGATACAAAAACTTAAGTGCGGGAGTTTGGGGGAGTGGGGTGCATATTGCTTTAGCCTATTTATAGAGCAATTTGGCAAAAACTATAAAAGTTTAAAATATAATATACCTATGACTCAATATTTCCACTTTGCCTAAAAGAAGAAGGTCATTTTATGTGACATTATTTATAATGTTAAAAACATGGAGAAAACCTTACAGAGGATGAGACGGCTGGATGGCATCACTGACTCGATGGACGTGAGTCTGAGTGAACTCTGGGAGTTGGTGATGGACAGGGAGGCCTGGCGTGCTGCGATTCATGGGGTCGCAAAGAGTCGGACACGACTGAGCGACTGAACTGAACTGAACTGTGTATCAACAGGAAAAAGTTAAAGAAGTGAGGTGTAAGGATACAACAAAATGTTAAAAAGTTAGCAAGAAGGAGAGATATGAAAGAATGCACATGATACATAGTTAAAGAGAACAAATAATTACCGTAAGTAGTATAAATAACCCATACTTACATGTGCAATGGTCTGGAAAGATATACACCAGCTTTAACAGTGGTTATCCCTGGGAAGAATGAACTAAAGGAATCATGGGAGTGGGGAAAGTCCTTTAATTTTTTCTGCACATTTCCATATTATTTGAAATACTGATTTCATGACTTTAAATAAATATTTTGTCTAAGAGCTGAGGTAAAGAGTCTTGTGTGCTCCTTTCCCTTCAGTGTCTGGCACATCAAGTCACTCAATAGATACTGAAAATTAAAGAAAGAAACTTCCATTTCCAGTTGAACTGTTGCTTTTAAAATCATATGGCCTTAGGCAACTATCACTTCTCAATTCTCCCATCTAATAAACTTGAAGACTTAATTAGAAGAGCAAAAACTAAAACATGAAAATTAAGGTACATTTTTTAATTATTTTAAAATACTTCCAAAATTTTCATACAGAAACTACCCCAGTTTCTCTCATGTTTGTAAACATCTCCCCTGTTTTGATATACATATTTGAAATTATTACAGTGTGACACTGATTAAGAAGGTACAGGGTGCTGGGGCCGATTTTGTTTTTTAAAATTGGATTCCCTTAACTTGCACAATCAAGTATACAACTGCAACACCCACCGTAAGTGTGAGCACTGAAGTATACTTTAGATAAAGGATGTTAGTAAGCTATAAGGGAAATGAACTTTCATCAAGCAACTTCAAGGCCCCTAACAAGTGAGCCATTTAACAGAGGTACCAAAATGCTCAACAGAGGTCTGCAACAAGAAGCACTGAGTCTTATTTACTCAAATTGTTGTTCAGTTGCCAAGCTGTGTCTGACTCTTTGCGACGCCATGGATTGTGGCATACCAGGCTTGCCTGTCTTTCACTATCTCCCAGACAGTGAACTCATCATGTCCACTGAGTCAGAGATACCATCTAACCATCTCATCTTCTGGCACCTCTTTCTCCTCCTGCCTTCAATCTTTCCCAGCATCATGGTCTTTTCCAGTGAGGCAACACTTCACATTAGATGCCCAAAGTATTGGAGCTTCAGCATCAGACTTTCCAATGAATATTCAGGGTTGATTTCCTTTAGGATTGATTGGTTTGATCTCCTTGCAGTCCTAGGGACTCTCAAGAGTCTTCTCCAGCACTACACTTCAACTGGACTTCCCTGGTGGTTCAGACAGTAAAGTGTCTGCCTACAATGCAGGAGACCCAGGTTCAGTCTCTGGGTTGGGAAGATCTCCTGGAGAAGGAAATGGCAACCCACTCCAGTATTCTTGCCTGGGAAATCCCTTGGATGGAGGAACCTAGTGGGCTACAGTCCAAGGGGTCACAAAGAGTTGGACACGACTGATCTACTTCACTTTCACTTTCACAATTCAAAAGCATTAATTCTTTGGCACTCAGCCTTCTTTATGGTCCAACTTTCACATATCACAAGTCCCCAGACTTAGTCTTTTTATAGGGATTTTTTTTCCCAAACCAGCTTTAAAATAGTAGGAAACAAAAATATTACCAAAATATTATCTTCACGTTATATGCCTGCTCCTCTCCCTACATCCACCCCCTGAAAATCAGGCAGCAAGAAATTACTGAAAAAAATCACCATCTTATATTTCATATCCCCACAGGCTACTGTTCATTCTTCTAATCTCAATACTAAACACAACTCCAGATAGTCTAGTAAAAATCTGCCTACATAGTTATTTTCTGACTATACAATGGCAGCCTTCTTCACTTTTTCAGATATTTGTGAAAACTGAATGAACAGCATCAAACAGTAGTGATAAATACAGATGAGACAGAAAGAAACAGATGTGTAAAAGACGACTAGACTTAAATATTACCCTATTACTAATGCCTATTTGGCCTTCTATAGGCCACTTAAGCTCTTCAGCAATTCAATTTCCTCAGCTGTAAAAAAAGGATACCATCACTTGCCTCATGGGGTTATTGCAAGGGTTGAATAAGACAGCATTCAACACCTGGTATGAGATGCTAAGTAAACCTTAGTTTACTCCTCTTCTTATTAGAATACCACCAAATGGGCCAAATTGTTGGGCAAATTACAACATGTAAATACAGCAAAACTGAAGACCACCAATATGAAAATAATTTCAAATGAAACTACTTTCCATTCATTCATTCAAAAACTCTTTACTGGCAGTCCAGGGATTAGGACTTGGTGCTTTCATTGCAGTGACCCAGGTTCAATCCCTGGTCAGGGAACTGAGATCCTGCAATCTGAGTGGTGGAGAGGGGAGAAGAGGAGACTGTTTATTGAGGACTACATCTGGAAGGCACTGTTGCAGGCACTCAGGATATAGATGTGAACACGACAATCTCTATCCTTAAAGAACATCAAAGAGTTCCACTCAAAACACCCAGTGAGTAAAGGATCAGAACTCTCATCAAACTGAGAATCCATGTCATCTGGCCCCTACCTTGAATTGATTTCTTGTGTTAACAGTTTCTCAGGTATATTCCACATGCATACTTAGAGCCATGAAGGTAGGGACTGTGTTTTATTCACCCTCTATTCTCAGAGTTCAATCCTCACAATTTTCACCCACTAGATTGGTTACTTATTATGCTATTCATTCACTCATTAACAAGTATTTATTAAGCATCTTCTATATGTCAGATGATGTACTAGGCCCTGGGAATACAGCAGTTGTGGGGAAAATGAAATATAGTGCCTGGTCCCAGGGAGCTTATAGACTACTGTAATAGAAGAGTCTAGAGAAAGAAAGACTTTAACCAAAGGTATATATTCTACGTACAGATTAAACAATCTAAAAATGAAAAAATTAAAAATCTTATGCCAAAATAATTACAGCTCAAAAGCATCTGAAGTTTAGAATCTTATAGCATACACTCAAAATATCTAAAAGCTAAAACAAATCATGACCTATTAATTTTAACATCACTTTGCTATTGTTTGACATAAGCAACAAACACTTGCCTCTCTAAAAATTGTCTAATATATATTTAAATAAATTTAGCACATTTTACATATGGTTTTCCCCCTACTTTTGTACTTCCATAGAACTTTTTACCCAAAATTCTATGTTTTTTACTCAATGTCTCATTTTTCACAAAATTCTCCCCCAGAGCAGACACATAACAGAAACAAAAAACATTCCTAGTACAAGATCAAAAACCCAAATATCAAGAAACCACTTAGGAACGTACACAAATAAAATTTCATCATGTGTGTCCAAAAAGAAATGCCAAACACATAGCTCAAAATAATGCGGTACTCTCCTAACGTGGAACCTTAAAGAGACAGGATCACTCCCCACTCAGGTGCAGACACTGGCTGGGCTCCTTACTTCTCATAACAAATGTTAATCCTACCACCTGTCCACTGAGCTTTCAGAGGTTACAGGTTTACCTATAATCAGTATTTAGAAGACATGTAATCAAGGATGTATCCAAGGATGGTTAAAAGGATTATCTGCCAAGGAAAATGACTTGAAGGGCTAGTATGCATTCACTTCTACAAGTGTAAATTTCATCCATGACCTAAAAAACTTCAAGTCTATATATATGGACTACCAGAAGTGGCCAACAAATGAATTTTTTTTTAAGTTTCATTTTCAGTTCAATCCCAGAGATAAGCCTATGACTTTATTGCTGCTTTTAGTTCAAAAATGTGACAGGGGAAATTGTTTTACAACAGTACACAATACCACCTATATGGTGCTCCATATGAATTTGACATAAGGAAAAACGCTCTACTCTGAGGAACTTGTATTTTTCTCTACTTATCTGAGAGTTATATATATGGTTATATTTCCCTCTCAGGCTTCTTTTCCATGTTTAACCCTCAACTTCCACCATGCAGCTTCTATTACACTGGCAAATGAATGAGTGTTGGAAAAGAAAAAGTACAGAATGATAAAAGAGCCTATTAAAGAAGGCCTGAGAGATTTTTTCCTAAAAAATAAAAATCAAGCAGATTTACCTATAAAGTTACTCAAAATATGTATTTTGATTCTCTCAACTAAGATTCAAAAAGCACAGAAAGCTAGTGACAAGCCAAAAGTACCAACAAATAGGCCTAAAAGAGATTTGTTTTTTTTTAAAAAGGGAGTTGAAATATTTTTTAAAAACTGCTTTCCGTTTCTGACTGCAGCATGAATTTGCTGCAAGTGACTCTTAGCAAATAAATGCTAATTAACTGACCTAAAAGAGGTCAAGTTTTATACATGTTAAACAAGCAAACAAAGCCAAGTATATAGGTGAAATTATTACACAAGAAACTGCAGAGCACAAGTCAACTTGACATTAAAATAGTGTAGGCACAAAAAAATCATTCCAATAACCTACAATATGTATCATGTTTATTTCACCACCCTACATACACTTGGGGAAAAGGCAAAGCTATGACAGTTCATGGTCCTAAGGCTTTTTAGAGCAAATAAAATGTCTCTAGATACAGTGGATCAAATAGTCTAAAATGAGAGAGGACAGACGGGATGGGGGCGGAGGTGAAATCAGCATCACCTGTAAAGTGAAGAACATCACACAAAAATAGAGAAGGGGGAATCTCTTCATTTCATATCATATCAAGAGGACTACATCTCTTACCACAAAAATAAGTCTCCTAAAGCAACAGCACAAGCAAACCCATTTTCCACCAAATAGTTTTTATAGATATTAGCAAATGTCTAAGACACACAGACATAGAGGGTGCCTTTTAAATACACCAGAAAAGGTGAGTCAGGAATGCTGAATTCTTGCAACAGAAAACAAACTTGAAGAGCTTACCAAACCCAAATCAACCCATTTCAGAAATATACAGCAAAGAAATATACTGCATGCTTCATAAATATACAGTCTATAAACTTAAATTTAGAATTATAACTTATCCTCTTCTAAAGAACAATACAGGATTAGTAAATATCTTAAATTTCTCAGCAAAAGCAATTAGATCATTCTATCATCTACTCGGATCAGAATACAAATCTTAAAGTGGAAAAAAAAATTTTTTCAAAGTAAATATTCATTGGCCTGTTGTTCATGGTCTTTTAAAACCATTTTGAAAGGATCTTTGAAACAGTTTCATTAGTATCTCTCTGGAAAGAGCTCTAACATCTTTCATTCTTCTAGCAATTTAAAAGCTACCACATGTTCATTTCCACCTTAGATTATTGATTCCTTGCCTTTTAACATCTCCATAACAGCTGCTTGACAAATTACCTCACCTCATTCCTTAGGGGGATAAGGACAGCATAATATCCATGAATTCAAAAATGGGACCACAAAATGATCAGTGACAGATGAGCTAATTGCTTCAGATTGAGACACTGCTCTAGAGTAGATGAGGCATTCATAGCATGATACAATTAAATGCTCACACTCTAAATATTTTATTTGTACTTAAGGGTACAGGGAAAACCTATCTTCCTTTTATTTTAAAATAGATGTTAGTGTCAGAAAGTCAGTAAACTTGTACGTGTTTGGAATAATTTCGACAGAAAGTCGAGAATAATTATTCTGAATAGTATGACAACTTTCAGACTTAGCTTTCTTATTCCAACCTAAGAGAGCTGTAAGACCCAAAATAGTCTACTCATAGGGCAAATTAAAAAAATTTTCCAGATTTTATCAAAGTAATGCCAAACATATTTTCAAAGATACAACATATTTCAGAAAAGTAAAATAAATGTGTCTATTGTATTTGCCTTAGTTCATTCTGATTAGTGTCAGAACAGTATGAGATATAGAGAAAAAGCATACACAAACATAATCTTGTAAACACTTATATAAAATATTGCTTTCCTCCCCTAAGAATAACAAAATGATGTGGATTTAAAGGAGTTATTTTAAATGAACAATGTCCAGTCAAATTACTCTTAGAAAATTAGTCTCTCTCTAGACAGAAGCAACACTTTCTTTTCTAAATTCACAACCAATCTCATAACTCAACCTTATCGATTCCTTTAAAGTGATAAAACATACGTACTAGCTTAGAGCTTTACCTTGTAATAAATTTCGGTATCTACCACTTTAAAAAAAAAAATACTAAATCATCACCGGTGTTCTTCAAATGTCACTTTCGCAGTAATGGGACAACGGTGGTGTTAACTCACCTTTTATAAACTATTCGTATTATCCAGACGAAGACATCCAAGAAACCAAACAATCTGGAGATGATAGTGCCTACTACCAATAATATTCGACATGTTTCTTTCGACGTGCCCCTTTTGAGACCTGAAGGCTCTACTAGAAAACTCGTACCGAGTCCCTTCTAGAACCCTGGTTAGCGGGCTGGCTGATTCTAAACATCAGTTTGATCGCTCCTGCCTGGAGAGGCGATAGTGTTGATTTTGTTTTTAAAGTTGCTGTCAGAGCAGCTACAAACTTTTTTCAGCATCCTTGCCTGGCTGCCAACTGGAGCTCTCCGCTCACTTCCTCACCAACTTGAACCACCCCCAAACAGTTTGAGAGTAAGCTGGAGTTAAGACACCGGCAAGAGCTGACACACTTTACAAGAAGGGTTTGACACCGCAGAAAACTTTCACTTCTCCTCTCCAGCCCTTCCAAACGGGGACTCTGGCCCCTCGCTCGTGCTCCCCTAGAATTCCTCTCTCAGGCCGGACAAGGACACAGAAAGGAGGCTGTTCTGATGTCCCCGAAAGACAAACACCCCCCCACCCCTCAATAACCCTCACCCCTGGACTCAAGCCCGTTCTTCACACAAAAGAGCGCGGCCAGCAGAGCTGTCGCGGCCCTACCTAGCCGGCTGCCACCCTCCACCGCACCCGCAGACCGGGTCTCCAGCCGCCCGATCGGTCCCCACCGGAGGCTTCCTGCTCCGACCCAGCCAGACAAAGCCCCGGCGGCCGGGCGGACCTGCCAGCCTCCGGACTCGGGCCGCCGCGCTCTTACCCGGGCCTCATCCAGAGCGACGCCGGCGCCGCCGCTTCCCCCGGCCTTGGCGGCGGGGCAGCTGGCAGCACGGGTCTTGGAGGAGCGGGTCCGAGAGGAGATGAAATGGCTGCTGCCTCCGGTCGCCCCGGGCTCTACTCCGGCCCCAGGCCCAGGCCCAGGCCCGGGCGACTTAGATCCGAGAAGGCGCAGAGAGCTCTTCCGGGTGTTCACCATGGTCCAGCCAGGAGGACAGGGTCCACACCGCGCTAGCGGCGCTCGCCGCGCCGGGGAGACCCAAGGCAGGCCGGCCCGCTGGCCGGGCAGTCAGGGCCAGTGGAGCCGGGCCGGGAAAGACAAGCCGAACCAGACTCCGCGGAGCGCAGACGAAGACAGGCGAGAGCAGGGCAGAGGAAGGGGAAGTCGGCGTGCGAAGACAGGTAGCGGGAGACGGGAGCGATGCTCCGGGCCGACGGCTCAGACTCTCTGCCGGCTTCTCCCTCCTCAGCGGGAGCCGAGCGGAGCCGCCATTTCTGCCCCTTTCTCTCCCGTTCTCGCTCTCGAGCTCCGTGCGTCAAGGCTCCAGCGCCGCAGGGCCGACGAGACCGCTTCCGGCCTGGCCGCTGCGGGGCGCTGCAAGGCCGACCAGCCCTTCTCTTGCCGGCTTTTCCCTCCTCTTCCCCCGCCCCTCCAGTAGGCCCCTCCCAGCGGCGCGCTGTCAGCGCTCGGCGGCCACGGAAGGGACGCTCTGGGCTGTTAGCTCTATGGTTTCTAGATCTGGCCAGCGGCCGAGGAAGTGAGGATGAGAAAAACCAGAATGTGCTTGGGATGAGCTAACGGCTGGAGTCGGTTGTGGAACCTTCATACCCGCCCAGGCCTGGCTATACCAGCATCCCCACCATCACTCCCAGGTACCCTGGATGGAGCCAGAAAGAACCGGCAAAGGCCGAGGATAGAGGGGGACCGGTGCAGACGAGGGCGTGGTGACCTGAGCGGGAATCCCAGGGATACCCAGGGACCCCAAGCCAAGACACTGAACTTGAGTCGTACTTTTCAGGGTTAGAAAAATGTGAATGGTAATTGTGATAAAAACAGATCTGTGCCGTATCTGGCACATGGTTAAGCTTAAGAAAGAACTAACACTAGAACCCTGCGTCTTTTTAAACAAAGCAAGGCACTATCGTTTTCTGTAACCTTAGCCAGACCTAAGGCGGAGTCCACGAAGAATGAATTCTTCTAAGAGCTTCCACTGCTTTCTACCAGGGCAAGAATTAAAAATACAAAAAGCTGAACACAAAGATATAAAACGTGCCATTTAACTTTCATAGAAAAATATTTTTAAGGGACACAATATGAAAAGCTATTCTGTGAATAAGAATTATGTTCAATTCCCAAAATTATGTTCATTACCTAGAAAAATTGAAGACTCGGGAAAAGCCTTGTAAAAATCAACAAGCTGCAACAAAATTAGAGAATTCCAGCCATCCAAGCTACTAACTGTTCAACAAAACTATAACGCACTGGGAATGGAAGTGGGTTTTCTGTTGGAGAAGCAGTACAGATTCCAGGAAAGCAGACAAGTCCCTCTTACACTAATTTGCATACCACACCCTCCCCAGAACACTTCACCCACTATTTAAATCCCGCCTCTTGGGTATGCTGCTAAGTCGCTTCAGTCGTGTCCAACTCTGTTCGACCCCATAGACGGCAGCCCACCAGGCTCCCCCGTCCCTGGGATTCTCCAGGCAAAAACACGGGAGTGGGTTGCCATTTCCTTCTCCACTCTTAGGTATGGAGACCTCATAATACAAGACTTCAGTTTTCCTGTGTCAATTAGCTATGAGATCATTGAACAAAATAACAGTTTCTTTTCCTGCAGAAAGAAGCTGGCTTTATTATTCAAAGTATCCTGAAAAGGTGTATGGTATGCAAATTAGCAGGCAAAGGACTTGCTTCTGTATTTGTAGTCCTTCCTAAACTGAGAAAGCCAGATTGTTATTTGAGTTACCACAACCTAGATCAAACCAATCAATCCTAAAGGAAATCAACCCTGAATATTCATTGGAAAGACCGGTGCTGAAGCTGAAGCTCCAATACTCTGGCTACCTGATTCGAAGAGTCCACTCACTGGAAAAGTCCCAGATGCTGGGAAAGACTGGGGGCAGAAGGAAAGGGAGCAACAGAGGATGAGATGGTTGGATGGGATAAATAATCCAATGGACATGAGTTAGGACAAATGCTGGACAGGGAAGACTGACCAGCTGCAGTCCATGAGGTCACAGAATCAGACATAGCTTAGCTAGAGAACATCTAAAAATGGCAACAATGTTGCCTTTTTCCTTCCATCTTCAATATTGGCTACACAAAAATTACCAACTTTGTAAGTTTGTTTTTTTAATGCATCCTATTGTGACAGCTGTCATGATACAATCTAACAAAATTGTTTCAAATGAAGTTAAAGGCAACTAAGTGCTACTAGAAAAAAAAACAAAACTATTTGGCCAATTGCTAGAAGTAACAAATGTGTACAACTACAGCCTAACAGTGGATACAGTCTCAAGCAAGGATACTTGCTCCAATTTGTAATATTAACATAACTTCATAAGCTTATTAACTATCTTCAGTGATCCATTCCTTTCACAAACAAAATTGGGCTTCCTTTGTGCCTCAGCTGGTAAAGAATCTGCCTGCAATGAAGGAGACCTGTGTTTGATTCCTGGGTTAGGAAGCTCTCCCGGAGAAGGGGAAGGCTACCCACTCCAGTATTCTGGCCTGGAGAATTTCATGGACTGTATAGTCCATGGGGTCACAAAGTCAGACTGAGTGACTTTCAATTTCACTTTCATTACTGTGTTAGATACGAAATATATTTGACTATTAAACGTCCTTCCTTCAAGAAACTTAATGCTCAACTTCTTAAATCATCCAATAAAAGGCATATAAGACACTTAGAAATTGGAAGAAAAGGTATGACAAACCTAAACAGTGTATTAAAAAGCAGACACGTTGCTTTGCCAACAAAGGTTCATATAGTCAAAGCTATGGTTTTTCCAGCAGTTGTGGTGCTAGTGGTAAAGAACCTGCCTGCCAATTCAGGAGACATAAGAGACACAGATTTTCCATCTCTGGGTCAGGAAGATCCCCTAGAGGAAGGCATGGCAATCCACTCCAGTATTCTTTCCTGGAGAATCCCATGGACAGAGGAGCCTGGTAAGCTACAGTCCATAGGGTCACACAGAGTCAGACACAACTGAAGCAATTGAACACACAAGCACACTCCATTTATTGTTTATTCGAACCCTAACTGGTGTCAGATACTCTGTCAGACCAGGAAACATGGAGGGTTGGGTTTTGGGTTTTTTTTAACAGCATAGTTCTGGCCCTCAAAGAACTCACAGACAAGAAGGAAACAGAGACAGGCAAGGAACCAGTAAGCTGCTGAACACTGTGATTAGAAAGAATAAGGTAGAAACCTCTAATTCAAGCAGAGTTTAGAGAAAGCTGAGAATTGATGACTTCTGAGACATATCTTGAACCACAAAATGAAGAAAGAAAAAATGGACCCAAAAATAGGAAATTTTGGAAGAGATATGAAAGTTACTTGTTTTACACAGTATAGAGAAAATGACTGAAAAATCAAGTAAAATCATTTTTAAACCTTAGTTTAAGTTATATGAGCATCTTTCAGTTCAGTTCAGTTCAGCCACTCAGTTGTGTCTGACTCTTTGCAACCCCATGAAGTGTGGATCACAATAAACTGTGGAAAATTCTTCAAGAGATGGGAATAACAGACCATCTGACCTGCCTCTTGAGAAACCTATATGCAGGTCAGGAAGCAACAGTTAGAACTGGACATGGAACAACAGACTGGTTCCAAATAGGAAAAGGAGTGCGTCAAGGCTGTAATTGTCACCTAGCTTATTTAACTTATATGCAGAGTACATCATAAGAAATGCTGGGCTGGAAGAAGCACAGGCTGGAATCAAGAGTGCCGGGAGAAATATCAATAACCTCAGATATGCAGATGATATCACTCTTATGGCAGAAAGTGAAGAGGAACTAAAAAGCCTCTTGATGAAAGTGAAAGAGGAGAGTGAAAAAGTTGACTTAAAGCTCAACATTCAGAAAATGAAGATCATGGCATCTGGTTCCATCACTTCATGGGAAATAGATGGGGAAACAGTGGAAATAGTGTCAGACTTTATTTTTGGGGGCTCCAAAATCACTGCAGATGGTGATGGCAGCCATGAAATTAAAAGATGCTTAGTCCTTGGAAGGAAAGTTATGACCAACCTAGATAGCACATTGAAAAGCAGAGACGTTACTTTGCCAACAAAGGTCCGTCTAGTCAAGGCTATGGTTTTTCCTGTGGTCATGTATAGATGTGAGAGTTGGACTGTGAAGAAAGCTAAGTGCCAAAGAATTGATGCTTTTGAACTGCGGTGTTGGAGAAGACTCTTGAGAGTCCCACGGACTGCAAGGAGATCCAACCAGTCCATTCTGAAGGAGATCAGCCCTGGGATTTCTTTGGAAGGAATGATGCTACAGCGGAAACTCCAGTACTTTCACCTCATGCAAAGAGTTGACTCACTGGAAAAGACTCTGAGGCTGGGAGCGATTAGGGGCAGGAGAAGAAGGGGACGACAGAGGATGAGATGGCTGGATGGCATCACCGACTCGATGGACGTGAGTTTGCGTGAACTCCGGGAGTCTTTAGCATCTCCCAAAAACTACATCACAGGAGGAACCCAGACAAGCAAACAAAGCTGTAAAGACAGCTTTCACTTTCAGTACATTTGCTGAACTCCAGTGAGCTTGATCTATTTTTCTCTGCCTATAGAAGATAGAAGAGACAGAAGACAAAGTCCAGAACCTGCATAAGTTACAGAATCTAATGTACCTTGCAAAATCCTGGTACATAAAGGATCATCTGAGAATAAGGGAGAATTAGAAATAAACCAACCAAAACTTCCAAAGTGGTCTAGTGATTAAGAATCCAATTTCCAGTGCAGGAAACACAGCTTTGATCCCTACTCGGGGAAATAAGATCCCACATGCTGAGGGGCAACTAAGCCCTGGGTCTCAAGTACTGAGCCCAAGCACTCTGTAGTCCTCACAATAAAACTAGAGAAGTCCATGCCACAGTGAATCTCCAGCATAGTGAAAACAGAAAAAGAAAAAAGAAATCAACCAGCCTGCAAGGAGAACTGTCTTGCCCAACATCTACACTAAGAATGAGAGGGGAAAAAACATATCCCTTAAGAATTCAAAACAACAAACCAGTCCTCAGATTTATAGCCTAAAGTTACCAAATCTGGTATGAAAACCTCAGGTTCAATCAAAAGATCCTAAGCACAAAGCAAAGGTTAAATGTAAATTATCTCCAAAAAAATGCACCTTCAACAGGATATGCAAATATATATAGTCTCATGAACATGACTCAGTAAAAAAAAAAAAATCAAAAACAGCCAGCACACACACACACACACACACACACACAAAGCCCAGACAGCATAAAAGATTAAGACCCACAATTTAATATTGATTAGAAATACATTAAAGATTAGAAAATATTAATAACAAGCAAAAAGTGACTGTAAGTTTTTAAATGAGATAGAACTTATACAGTTAAAAAGAGAAGAGTTAAATGTGAAGTATGGGCTATTAAAAAAAATGTAACATGGACTTCATCAAATATAAGATTTTCACTCAGTGAATGGCCTGGTGAAGATTATGAAAAGCAAACAACAGACTGGAAAAAATGTTTACAAATCATATATCTCACAAAGTACTCATCTAAAATATAAAAAGAACTCTCAAAATTCAACATGTGAAAAACAATCCGATTAGAAAATGAGGAAAAGATCAGAAGAGCTATTTTACCTAAGAGGATATATAGATGGAAAATAAGAATATAGAAAGGTTTCAACATCACTAACCAGTAGTGACTGCATATTGAGACTATGATGTTATTATTATATACCAATTAAAAAACTAAAATAAAAATTAGGTTTTTTTTTTTTTTTTTACCAATGATGGTAAAGAGGCAAAGAAACTGGATCATTCGATCATTGCTGGTGAGAATGCAAATGGTACAGCAAATCCAAATCCAAAAAACAGTTTGACTGTTTCTTAAAAATCTAAATATACACTTACAATACAAACCAGCAATTGCAATCCTGAATATTTATTCCAAAGAAATGAAGAGTTACATCTACATAAAAATCTGTAGACCATAGTTCATGGCAACTTTATTTGTAATAGCAGAAACAAACAAAAAAATTGTTCATGGGTCAATGGTTAAACAAACTTTAGTACATCCAAAACAGAATACTACTCGATGATAAAAAGGAATTAACTAGTGATATATACAAAAGCTTATGATTCTCAGATGCATTAAACTTAAACAGAGGAAGGAAATAATATACATATGACAGCATAAAACAACATAATAGAAAACAAATAATAGAGAAATTCAAAACCAAAAGTTGATTCCTGGGAATTCTCTGGTGGTCTAGCGGTTAGAATCAGCACTTTTACTGAGCAAGCTAGGGTTCAACCCATGGTCAGGGAACAGAGACACAGTGACACATCACACCCAATATAAGATTTTAAAAGTTGTTTCCTGTAAAAAGGAAAAAGGAAAGAGAGAGAGAGAGATAGGAAAGATAATCCACTAGCCAGACCAATCAAGGGGAACAAAAGAGAGAAGACACAAATTTCAAATTTCAGGAAGAAAGTATTATAAATATCACTCAAAATTTTAGACCTCAAGTCAGCAAACATTTTTCTGGTTATAAATGGCCAGTTTGTAAATATCTCAAGCTTCACACATGGTCTATGTCACAGATTCTTTGTTTAGATTTGGTTTTTGGTTTGTTTATTAACAATCCTTTAACAATGGATTAACTAAAAACCATTCTTAGTTCACAAATGTACATAAATAGGCCACAAACTAGATTTGGTCCACAGTTGCTAATTGCCAACCTTTACTATAAATATTAAAGGGACATTTAATAAATAAGAAACAACTTTGTGCCAATAAGTTCTAAAACATAGGTAGGCAAATTGCTTGAAATAAAACTAATTACTAAAACTCATGTATGAAGAAACAGATAACCTGAATACCCCTATCATTAATTAAAGAAATGAAATATGTAATGAAATACTATCCCACAAATGTTACACCAGTCCCAGATGACTTCAGTGGTGAATTCTATTAACATCCAATATGTAAGGAAAAACAATACTATCCCAGGTCAGGGAACTAAGATCTCACATGCCATGTGGTGAACGCAGAATGTAAATAAATAAATAAATAAATTTAAACTGACAAAAAAAATCGAAAATCTATAACAGAACTGTACTGAGAGTGAGTCACTAATCAAAAACTCCCAACAAAGAAAAACCCAGGACCAGATGACTTACTGTTTCTATCAAACATGCCTACCTAACACGTAAAGGTGAACTAACACCCATCCTTCTCAAAATAATGAAAAGAGAAGAGGACCCACTTTCTAACATAGTCTATGAGACCAGCATTAATTACCTTGATACCAAAGTTAGACAAAGATATCACAATAAAGGAACTGCAGGGCAATATACCTTATGAACATATTTGCAAAAGTGCCCAACAAAATACTAGCAAGTCAAATCCAGCAGCATATTAAAAGGACTGTACACTATGACCTTGGTATCATGGTCGGATGGTATCTTCGACGGAGATGAGTTTAAGCAGGCTCCAGGAGTTGGTGATGGATAGGGAAGCCTGGTGTGCTGCCGTCCATAGGGTCGCAAAGGGTCGGGCGTGACTGAGTGACTGGACTGAACTGAACTGAACACCATGACTAAGTGCGTTTTATCCCAAGTCCATTTAATGGGGAAAAGGACAGTTTCCAATGAGTGGTGCTTGGAAGACTGTATATTCACATTCCAAAGAGTGAGGTTGGACCTTTATCTTATACCACATACAAAGACTAATTCAAAATGGATTAACACCTAATATAAGAGCAAAAACTATAGAATGCTTAGAAAAAAACATAGAGGAAAATCTTCATGACATTTGATTTGACAAGGGACTTCCCTGGTGGCTCAGAGATTAAAGCATCTGCCTCCAATGCAGGAGACCTGGGTTCGATCCCTGGGTCGGGAAGATCCCCTAGAGAAGGAAATCACAACCCACTCCAGTATTCTTGCTTGGAGAATCTCATGGACTGAGGAGCCTGGTGGGCTGCAGTCCATGGGGTCACAAAGAGTTGGACACGACTGAGTGACTTTACTTACTTACTTACTCTGTCAAAAGCATAAGAAAAAAAAAGAAAAAATAGATAAATTGAATTTCATCAAAATTAAAAACATGTATTAAATTTCACTATCAAGAGTGAAAAGACAACCCACAGAATAGGAGAAATGTTTATAAATCACATATCTGATAAGGCATTAAATTCTAGAATACATAAAAAGCCCCTACAACTTGGCAATAAAAAATAACCCCCCTTAAAACTGGGCAGGGCTTCCTTGGTGGTCCAGGGGACCAACGCAGGGGACATGGGTTGCATGCTTGTTCCTGGAAGATTCTGATACCTGCTACAACGTGATGAACTTTTAAAACATTATACTAAATGAAAGGACAAATATTATATGATCCCATCTATAAGAGATAACTAAACTAGGGCAAGTTCACAGAGACAGAAAATAGAGATTATCAGAGTCTGGAGGGGTTGAGAGTGGATTGAGGCATTATTGTGTAAATGGATACAGAGTTTCTGTTTGGGTGAAGAAAAAGTTTTAGAAGTGGATACAAGTTATGAAAGTGGATACAATCTAGTTACACAAGATTGTGAAAGTAATTGATGCCACTTAAAAATGGTAAAAACAGCAAGACAAAAATAAAAATCTTGCCATATTGAGAGTATTGTTCTATTGTTACAGAAGTCAACAAATAGATCAGCAGAACAGAATACAGATCAAGAATACAGGGCCCAGAAATAGCTCTTAGTGTTGATGGGGATTTGGATATAAGATAGCATTAGAAATTTATAAGAAAAAAAGGGACTATTTGATAGATGGTCTTGGGACCACGGGCTTTATCTGTTAGATATTACACCAGATAAGTATATGTAAATCTAAGTCCAAGATGTCAACTTGTTCTTTAATAAGCAAGATAGAAGGGCATTAAAATAGATTATTTGCTGAAAATAGTTAAGCAGATTAAACTATTGGGTTAACTACAGGTGTGCTAGTACCACATTCCCCCAGGCCCAACTAAAAGATTAATAGGAAACCAATAAATAGATTTGCACTTTTAAAAAATGTAATACACCAAATTAATGTAGAATGAATATGGACCATAAAGAAGGTTAAGTACTGAAGAATTGATGCTTTTGGATTGTGGTGCTGGAGAAGACTCGAGAGTCTTGGGCAGCAAGGAAATCAAACCAGTCAATTTTAAAGGAAATCAACCCTAACTACTCATAGGAAGGACTGATACTGAAGTTGAAGCTCCAACTTTGGCCACTTGATGTGAAGAGCCAACTTACTGGAAAAGACCTTGATGCTGGGAAAAATTGAGGGCATGAGGAGAAGATAGCTATAGAGGATGATATGGTTGGATGGCATATCATCCAACCACTGACTCTATGGACATGAGTTTGAGCAAATTCAAGGAGATAGTGAAGGACAGAGAAGCCTGGCATGCTTCAGTCCATGGTGTCACAAAGAGTTGGACACGATTTAGCAACTGAACAATAACAACAACAAAAGAATGAAGGGAAAAAAACATAACCATTTCAACTGACACAGAAAAGTATTTGATAAAATTCAATAACCTTTTGGGCTTCCCTGGTGGCTCTGTTGGTAAAGAATCTGCCTGCAATACAGGAAACCCAGGTTCAATCCCTGGGTCAGGAAGATCACCAGGAGAAGGGCATGACAACCCACTCCAGTATTCTTACGTGGAGAATTCCATGAACAGAGGAGCCTAGCAGGTTACAGTCCATGGGGTTGCAAAGAATCAGACAGGACTGAGGGACTAAGCAATGCTTTATTCATTTCTTGGGAAAGGCTCAAGCATACCTTTCAAATCTTTTAATCAGATAACACCTTGCCTAACTTGTTGGTTCTTTCCATAGATCAAAGAAGCCAAAATGAAGAACAAGTAATTTACAGATGGCCAGATCTCTTCCCTACCTTCCCCTAAAAGAATCTCCCAAACTGTACAACCAAATCATGTGAACAAGATAACACTTAGAGGAAAATCACAATAAGTCAACAGGCCTGCAGGCCATTGAGATGGCAACTCTGACCCCATATCTTAATGATTAACTGAGATTACTGCCCTCCTTCCCTTTAGAAGTTCCATGACTAAGCAGACTCTTCAGAGGTGGTTTCTGGGGGACATCGAATCCACTGTCACTTCAGATTGCTGGCATTCTGATGAAAGGCACTTTTCATTTACTACCAACATTTGTGACTAAGTAACTGACTTTGTAAGAAGTGAGCAGTGGGATCCCCATTGGATAACAGTACTGGCATAAGGATAGCTATATAGATAAATGGAACAAAACATTTTCTGGGGGTCACACTGTGTGCCATGTGGAACTTCCCTGATAAGGGGTATCAGGGCTCAAACCTGTGCCCCCTGCAGTGGAAGAACAGTCTTAACCACTGGACCACCAGGAAAGTCCTAAATGGACCAGAATTTTGAGTCCAGAAATAAACCAACACATCTAGGGTCAGTTGATTTTTGACCAGGGAAGAGTTCTCTTGTTATCAAATGGTGCTGGGACAAAAAAAAGAAGAGGGAAAAGAAGAGGATGCCTCATATAAAGGCCATCCATAGAAAAGTCTCTTTGTCCTAAGGAATCAAAGTAACTCCTTACTGGTGGCTTCAACAGACAAGATCCCTGGAGAACAGGTTTGAAAGCTGAACTAACTATAGGATCCCAGAATTGCTCACCTGAATAAGAGTTCAGAAGACTCACAGGGTGCCTTTACTTGCATGGGCATGGCAGGGATCTGTAGATGAAGCCCAATATCAACTTGAATCCCAACACTAAAACTGTCAAGTAAAAACAAATAGGCAAATGGAGATTATATTTGAAAGGATTATTCCAACAGGAATAAGGGTGGGATGGAAGGGTGGAGAGACTATATAAATAAAGCCAGAGGATAAATACAAAGGGAAGAACACTCAATTGTCCAAAAACAAAACAAAAAAGAAGTCTTGGATTTAGATAAAGAGAGACTTTATTGGAAAGGATTATTCCAAAAAGAGGAAAAGAAACTATGCAATGGGGTGTGGTAGCTGAGGCGACAACCATCACTATCAGGGAATGCTGTCACAGAGGCCTGCAACTTACCGCCAGGGTTAGTCAGAAAAGTGAAGTGAAGTCAAGTCGCTAAGTCGTGTCCGACTCTTTGCGACCCCATGGGCTGTGGCCCGCCAGGCTCCTCAATCCATGGGATTCTCCAGGCAAGAGTACTGGAGTGGGTTGCTATTTCCTTCTCCAGGGGACCTTCCCGACCCAGGGACCAAACCCGGGTCTCCCGCATTGTAGGCAGACAGAAAAGGGCCCTTCTTTTATAGGGAGGAGGAACAAAGACTACACAGAACTGGGCATAGGGCCAGGGGGGTGGATGGGTGGAGGTGGCAGTTGCTCACTCAGCAGATCGGGGTGGTTTATGTGGAGGTCAGCCTACTTTTCAGAGTGATGGTGAAGGGGGGGATTGTAGGCTGGATCAAGCTGAGAGTGGGTCCAGGTTTTAGGAGCCTGGAGCAAGGAGAGAATCTTAAGTTTGGTCAAAACAAGGTAGCTGGTATTTTGTCCAGAAGGTCAGTGGGCACAATCAGTAAAGACAATCAATCATGAGGCGAAGAGAACGGCGATTTGGAGGGTCTATGTCTGACCTTGTCATGGGTAAACAAGGGGACATCCGTGAGTCTGAATAAACCGCGTGGGGAAGGGTGGTTTCCTGTTGTCAGACCTTCCAGGGACACGAAAGGGTCGCGG
>SJXQ01006219.1:189286-214862 GCA_006408695.1 Aepyceros melampus
AGGTGAGTTTCCCGGAGCCGCGCCGCGCTCGGCTGGGCGAGGGGCCGGGCCGGCCGCCGGGCGGGGCCCGGTGGATGGGTTGGATGGGTCTGGCGGAGCCGCCTCGCCCCGTCTTTGTCTCGGTGTCGGAGCTCCGGTCCGCGACTCCGAAAGGGCGCAGTGGGAAGGCGGGCGGGGCGGACTCGGGGCCCGCGCAGGTGAGGCGCGGCTCCGGGGCCGCCGACTCCGGGCACGCGCCCCGGTGGTTTTCTCGCTCTGCGGGCGCTCGGAAACTTCGAGTTCTCGCTTCTCAAAATGCAGACTCGCAGCGCAGAAATAGCATGTTTGTGTGGGGTAGACCTTTCTTAGGTAACTTCATTAGTTGGCTCTTAAAACTCACTTTTATTTTATAGACTTGATGGTCTCTCTTTTCCTACGTAATTTCTTTTTTTCCTCTGTGTCCATTTTTATTTGCAGTTTGTTGCTTATTAGCAATAACGAACGTTAGTGTGGCTTCCAGCGTTGGTTTCTTCGTACTCAATCTGAGATCATTGAAAGTAAAGATAGGAAACTGGCAGCCTCTACTAATGTGGGATTGTAAAATAGGACCGATTTTATAAGCGACGTGAAAATCAAGCTACCTTATTTCATAGTCGTGGCTCAGGTGTGTTTTGGGACTGTTTATAAGGTAAAGTTAGAGACAGGCACTGCTGCTGCTGCTAAGTCGCTTCAGTCGTGTCCGACTCTGTGCGACCACATAGACGGCAGCCCACCAGGCTCCTCTGTCCATGGGATTTGCCAGGCAGGAGTACTGGAGTGGGGTACCATTACCTTCTCCAGAGACAGGCACTGGTGGAATCCAAAAAATGAGTAAGAATTGTGTGCAGAATGGAGGAAGTAATTAAGCACACAACACAAAAGTGATGCAAGGCAGAAACTACTAAGTGTTGAGCACTGACTTTTAGCCCTGCGTGAGTTTAATTACTGAGTATTTAATGCTAATTACTAAATTTATCATTCAAATGTTTTTAGTACCTATTGTGGCTGAGTGCTGACGCTATGACAGTGACCATTATAGGTTTGTGCGGTGTCATTGGAGGAAACGAATAATCACACAAGTAATTGCCTGCTTACCTAACTGTTGTTTTTCTGATGCTAAGTCATATCCGACTCTGCGACCCAATGGACTGCAGCAAGCCAGGCTCCTCCGTCCTCTGCTGTCTCCCAGAATTTGCTCAAACTCCTGTCCTTTGGTTAGATGGTTATCTAACCATCTCATCCTCTACCTAGAAAGAAGCTGAAAAGAAGGAATGTTCGGTGTTGTGTGAGCATATAACTGGGGACTAAAGAAATCAGTTCAGATTTTCCTAGGAATAGGTCATCTTTAAGCTCAGTTACTATGGATAAGTAGGAAATTAGGTGAAGGAGACTCCCAGTACTGGAGTTCTTCAGACCCTCCACCTGCCACCCCACCCACGCCCCCAGAAAGGGCACCAAAACTGTTTCAAAAGGAGGGAAGAAAGATCCAGGCAAAGGAAATCAGTTCCACAAAGACTTGACAATATTTGGGGAACTGAAGATCAGAAAAGGTGAATTGAGGGGACTGTGGCTAGTTCGGGCCAGAGAGATGATGTGGGGCCTTTTAAATAATGTTAAGGTTTGGGGAGCAGTTTTTTCTTTTCTTTTTTAAAAAACAATTATACCAAAACTTTCAAACTACTCAAATGTAGTGAGAGAACATTGCAGTTAACTCCTTGTCATGTTATCCAAGGTATTTGGATCTTATTTGAAGAGTAGTGGGAGGTCTTGATGGATTTGAAGCAGGAAAGTCTCACAAATTTGTATCTTAATCAAAAAGGTCACCCTGACAAAAAACAAAACAACAAAAAAGAGAATTCCTTGGCAGTCCAGTGGTTAGGATTCCATACTTTGACTGCTGAGGGCCTGGTTTGATCCTAGTCTGGGAACTAAGATCCTATAAGCTGCTTGTCATTAAAAAAAAAAAGAAATGTCGCCTTGGCTCCTGTGTAGAAACTGAATTGGATGGGAACACGAATGGATGTGGAAAACCACCTAGAGATGATGGTACTAGGGTTGTGGTTGTGAAAGATAGGGCAGATTCAAAGAGTACATAATAGATCTCTCCTTGTTGTGTTAGTAATTCTATATTCATGCCTTTTGGGGGAATCGTGGAAGGTTTTCTAAAGGAGATTGTATTTGAGATGGGTTTTGCAAGGGAAATAACAGTATGGAGCCCATTCTGGAATGAGACTATCTTGGTGTCAAAACAGTAGCTAACTCAGGGATCTGGAAGGTTTTTTGCAGAAGTTTCACCTTTCTCCTAAGATTTTCTCATTGAAATTACTTTTGTCACTATCATTGTGGTCCTTGTGAGCATATAACTCCCTCCTTAACAATTTTTTCTATTAATAGAAGATAGCAAAAATGTATGTTCTTCATTACTGGGATTACAGATAAGCTAAGCTAAAACTTTCCAAAAGATTTCATTTTTTTTTGTTGTTATATACATAATAGTTAATAAACTAGAATTCAAAAAATATACAAATAACTGTCTTATTAGTGTTTGAATCTGATGCTGCCATAGTTTGCTCTTGGCAGCCTAATCCTATTCTGTAGAAGATGTAACTGAAAGGTGATCCATTGGTTTCTTTTCCCTTGTGCTTTATCCTTAAAGGAGACTTGATCCTTAAAGGAGACTTTATCCTTAAAGGAGAAACTAGTTTCTGCATAGCATGCCTAGTGGTACAATATCTTGATTCAAATTAATAATCTTTTTTAAAAAATAGCCTGTAGTATGTTTTTAAAAATAAGTAAAATTTGTAATATGCATATTTTTATTTTCAAAGTCTAGTGTATACATTAAAAGATGACATTTCTTGGTAGTCTAAATTTATTTTGACTGGATTTTCCTTTTAGTGGATACATTCCAGATAGCTCAGTTTCCTCTGGCTCCTGACTGATTTTATTACTACAGTTGTTGGGTGTAAGTGGGATAATATTTGAGAAGGTGTTTAGTAAACTGTGGTATACAATACAAATGTAAGGTGGTAGTGGTACTAATTGGAATAAACTGAAGCAGAATGAAGGAACTTGTGTTCATCTGTCCATTCTGATGCCCAGCCTCATAGTGGTAACGTCGATATTTGTCAGATGGCTTTTTTTACTTTCTACATACAGTGTGTACCTGACTTAGGTTCTTTCATGTCACATGACTGATGGTTGGTTGTAAATGCTCACTCGATGGATATAAAATTATTACGTGGTTCATTTCCATGTTACTAATTTATGGTAAAAATACCTAAAATAATAGTAACTTTATGTCCATTATAGAATAAGTTTTGTTTTGTTTTGTTCCAAAACCATTTATTTATTTAGCTGCATTGGGTCATAGTTGCAATATGTGGGATCTCCACTGTAGCACAGGGGCTTAGTTGCCCCACAGCATGTGGGATCTTAGTTCCCTTAACTAGGGCTCAAACCCCCGTCCTTACTGGATTGGAAGGTGGATTCTTAACCAGTGGATCACCAGGAAAGTTCCTGGAATGAGTTTTTACTTTACAATTCTGTACTGTGTTTGCAATTAGTAATTCAGTATATTTTTTTTCCTTGTTAGTCTGTAAACTTCCTGTTAATGGATAGAGTCTGTCCTTCTACCATTAGTTCTAAACTAGTACCTTGCACACAGCAGAGGGAGGTTCTATAAGTATTCAAATTTTTTTTTAAAGTTAATCTAGTGAAATGAAAAGTGAAATTTCATAGCCATGTTGAAATTAAAACTTTGAGACTAAGTCTGAAGGTGTTTCTTACTATAAGCCCTTGTAACAGAGGTTATAATTGGGGACTGGGAAAAGAGAAAGGAGCATAACATTACTGTAGTCTCGATATCTCTTTTGTTCTCTGAACAACTTTCTTAGGAGGATAATTATCTCCAAGTTACAAGTTAGGCAACTGGTACTTAGAGAAGTTAAGCAACTCTTCAGCTCAGAAATGATGTAGCCAGTATCCCAGCACAGGAAAGATTGAATGCAAGGTCTGTTCTTCGTTCTCTTTTGTTCTCATGAAACAAGTAAAAACAATTTATCAATAGCTAAAGTATGAAATGATAAAACATAGTAATGATTTGCTAGAGAATAATAACTTATTAATGGGAAACATAGTGAGATGCTTTAAGGATGGCTCCTCCTTGCTCTGCACTTGGCTAAGCACCTTGGAGGGCTTCCCTGGTAGTTCATTTCAGTTCAGTTTAGTCGCTCAGTCATGTCCAACTTTTTGCAACCCCCTGAATCACAGCACGCCAGGCCTCCCTGTCCATCACCAACTCCTGGAGTCCACCCAAACCCATGTCCATTGAGTTGATGATGCCATCCAACCATCTCATCCTCAGTCGTCCCCTTCTCCTCCCTGGTAGAGCAGCTGGTAAAGAAAGTGTAAGTTGCTCATGGTGTCTGATTCTTTGCAACCCCATGAACGATATACTCCATGGAATTCTTCAGGCCAAAACACTAGAATGGGTAGCCTTTCCCTTCTCCAGCACATCTTCCCAACCCAGGAATCGAACCAGGGTCTCCTGCATTGCAGGCGGATTCAGCTGCATTGCAGCTGGCAAAGAAGCTGACTTTGCTTTATATCAGGGTCTCTCAACATTAGCACTTGACATTTTGGGCAATACTTTCTTGTGGGGACTTTCTTATGCATTGTAGGATTTTCAGCAGCATCCCTGACCTCCTCTACTAGATATTAGGAGCACCCTTCATCCCAGTTGTTTTGACAACCCAGAAATGCCTCCAGCCATTGCCAGATGTCTTCTTAGTGGCATCGTTGCCTCCTGGTTGAGACGCACTGCTTTATCTTTATACCATAGTTTCATAAAACAATACTAATGTATAAATGTTTTCTCTTTGAATGCAGCTAATTCTTTAAAAAGTAAATACTGGCTTTTATGGGCTTCCTCTGTGGCTCAGTGGTGAAGAATCCACGTGGAATGCAGGAGATGTGGAGACGTGACTTAGCAACTGAACAACAACAAATATTCCTTTGTGTGTATATACTACGTGTTGTTCAGGCATTTATCTGTTGGTGGACATCTGGATTGCTTCCATCTCCTGGCTTTGTGAATAATGCCTCAACCACCAAATTCTTTTCTACAGCCACTGCGCCATTTTACATTTCCACCAGCAGGGTTCCAGGGCTCTAATCTCTCCACATCCCTGTCAATGCTTGCTATTTTTCTTTTATATAACTATTGTAATATGTACAAAGTGGTATCTGATTGTAACTAGTGATGTTGAGCATCTTTTTCGTGTGCTGATTGGCTGTTCATATATCTTTTGGAGAAATGTCTGTTCAGATCCTTTGCCCAGTTTTGAATTGGTTTGTTTTCCCTGCTGTTTTTAAGTTGCATTTTTCTATCATTCATTCGATAGCTGCAAACCTTTGACTGCTTTCTAGAGTTCAAACTAAGTTGTTTCTAACAGTTTCTGCTTATCTTTCAGGGTTTCTGTGGAGATAGGAGCTTGCAACTGCCTGTTCCCTCATTTTGCTGACATCACCCTCAAGTGCATTTTGGGAGTGGGGGTGGGGAGGGCAGTTTACTGGAGTATAATTATTTACGATGTTGTGTTACTGATAGTTTCTGCTGTGCAGCATAGTGAATCAGTTATATATATATATATGTAACTCTTCTTTAGAGTCTGTTCCCATATAGGTCATTGCAGTATTGAATGGGGTTCCATATGCTATTCAGTAGGTTCTTATTAGTTACCTGTATTATATGTAGCAGTTTATATATGTCAGCCAAGTTCAATTTTTAAATTTTAAATCTTGGTTATATCTAGAATTTATTTTTGTAATGATGACTCCATATGATTGTTGAGTTTATTTAAAAGTCCATCTTTTTCTGATTTATTTTTAGATCTGTAATAGTAGTATGGATTCCTCATGGGTTGTTGTTTTATCCCATGAGTATAATCCATTAGTATCATCATTTACTCTGATGTTCCATTTCCCAGATTTGTCCCGTGGGAGCCTCTTCATGTAGTTTCAGTGTCCTTTTATGTCTTCATCATTCACTGAGCACCATCTTACTTTCTGGAGCAGTATGTTTCAGGTTCATTCGTTCTTTCTCTGCCTGTGGTTCAACATTTTCTCTAAGGAGCCATGATTCCCTTTTTTAGGAAAATTGTATTTAGAAACCATGGTGTGAGTTTTTGGTATACTTATCTAGGGTAACCTTGCTTCCATGACTTCTCAAAGGGCAGATAGCTTGGATTGTTTTAAACATTGACTTGTTTGATTATTTTTAAAATCAATATGTTAAAATAAAATAAAATAAATCAATTTGTTGTTTTTAAAAAATTTTTATTATTTATTTGACTGTACCAAGTCTTAGTTGCAGCATGCAGGTTCTTTAGTTGCAGCATACCCTTAGCTGCAGTATGTCACCTCTTAGTTGTAGCATGTAGAATCTAATTCCTTGACCTAGAGTCAAACCTGGGCCCCCTGCATTGGGAGATTGGAGTGTTAGCCACTGGACTACTGGAATGTCCATGGTTTCTTTGCTTATTTCTTACATCATTTTTGTTGTAAAGGCAAGAATATTGCAGAAAGTTTGGAAAGAAAGAAAATAATCCACAATTATATTACCTGCCAACAATAACTATTTTCATTCTTGTTTCTCTTCATTTTTTCATATTCAATTTTTGCTGAAATTTTTATTTCTTATATTTTTCACTTATATGGTATCTTTTTCTTCATAATTATTTTTGAAGGATACATAATATCCCATCAGGGCTTCCCTGGTAGCTTAGCTGGTAAAGAATCCTCCTGAAATGCAGGAGATTGATTCCTGGGTCAAGAAGATCCACTGGGAAAGGGATAGGCTACCCACTCCAGTATTCTTAGGCTTCCATGGTGGCTCAGATGATAAAGAATCCACCTGCAGTGTGGGAGACCTGGGTTCAATCCCTGGATTGGGAAGATCTCCTGGAGAAGGGCGTGGCAACCCACTCCAGTATTCTTGCCTGGAGAATCCCCAGGGGCAGAGGAACCTGGTGGGCTACAGTCCACAGGTTCGCAAAGAGTCAGACACGACCAAGTGACTAAGCATAGCACAGTGTCCCATCAAGCAGCTATATTATGACCACTTACTGCATTTTAGTTTTTTCCTGATGAAAAAAGGCTATGGTATACATATTTTATGTATATAGCTTATATTGTTGGTCTTTTAAGTTTCCAGAAATCTGGAAGATCAGGGTCAAAAGATATAACATGGTCAGTTTGCTTTCTCCTGACATTGTGAGAATGAGTTTATATTGATTTAATATTTTGTTACTATTGAAAGTTGAATGAAATGTTTATATTTGCTTTTGTTTGTTATTAAACCAAAGGGTACATTATTTTTCATCATAATATTTACAAATCTTTCTTTTATCAGAAGATTATCCAAATCCTGAATTTACTTTTTACTATTGCTTTCCTCTAGGTGAATGTGACAGCTTTGAGTCTGGTCATTTGTTCTTAAGACCTCTTTGGTGCTATTTTAGGAGTGTATAATAGCTTAAAGAATATTAATACATATGAGGGAATGAATTTGTTTAAAATACTGTATTAAAAGCTTTAGCTTTTCATTTTACAGTAAAACAAGAGAATGAAAGAAGTGGATAATCTTGAAAGTATAAAGGAAGAATGGTAAGTTGAGTAATGCATTTTCTTTGTACTATCTTTATTTTTATCACAGTTCACTGATTTAGTATATTTTCATTATGATTATTTGTTAAGTATCTATGAGTAATATATTTGAAAATTGGTGTTTTTTGCTATACTCACATTAAATGGATTTTTAGTGGTTTCTAAATATTTTTGTGATTAGTTTTTTGAAAAGTGTTAAATTTCTTTCTGCTCACTTATTATTTCTGTTATATAACTGAAAAAGTAACTGTTTACCTCGTTAGCCCCTTATGTTATACTGTCTTGGCATCATAGTGGAAATATAATGACTTTGGAGTCAAATAAACCTAAGTTTGAATCTCATCTCTGTCTTCTACTACTTCTCTGGCCTTTGAGCAACTTAGATTCTTTGAGCTTCAATATCTCCTCTAAAAAGGGAGGGGGCATACAGACATCTGAAAAGTTTTTGTGAGAATTAGCCAATTCAAAACACTGAGTATAGTATTAACATGTAGCAGGCACCCAATAAATTGTAGATCTAAAGTTTTTGGTTCTTATTAATATAGAGTTCTTTATTCTCCCTTATCTGAGATGAAATATCTATTTTTCTATTATGTTCTTTTTGTCTTAAATACTCAAAAATGTAAACACTTTTCATTCATAGTCCCTTTAAAACGATAAGTAAGTGTTGATATTAACATGTTTTGTGAACACTTTCTGTACCAAATATTTTTATTTTTTCACTGGAGGATTTATTATTTCATGTAAATATCTGATCAGTTAAGTTCAGCACTCAGTCGTGTCCAACTATTTGTGACCCCATGAATTGCAGCAAGCCAGGCCTCCTTGTCTATCACCAACTCCCAGAGTTCACTCAAACTCATGTCCATCAAGTGGGTGATGCTATCTAGCCATCTCATCCTCTGTCATCCCCTTATCCTCCTGCCCTCAATCCCTTCCAGCATCTGAGTCTTTTCCAATGAGTCAGCTCTTCACATGAGGTGGCCAAAATACTGGAGTTTCAGCTTTAACATCAGTCTTATTTGATCTCTGGTTCCTCTGCCTTTTCTAAAACCAGCTTGAACATCTGGAAGTTCATGGTTCATGTATTGCTGAAGCCTAGCTTGGAGAATTTTGAGCATTACTTTACTAGCGTGTGAGATGAGTGCAAGCAGAGTATTAAACCACTGCAAATGAAAGTCTTGAGTGGGAAATTTTATTCTGAAGTGCACAAAGGGGCAAAGCTATGATTATGACTGTTCTTCACACATTATCACCTTTCGTTTCAAGAGTGCTCTCTGTTACCAAAAACTACACAGTAACCCCTTTTAAAGCAATTTTGAGACCTTTACAAGGAACACATATTTTTTTCACTTTGGACCAGTGGTTTTCCACATGGCAGGGTTTACCCATCCCACCCCTAGAGGTCATCTGGCATTGTCTGAAGGTGTTTTTTACTATAAAACTGGGATGAAAGGGGATATCCACGCTACTGCTCGCAGACACTGCTGAACCTCCTACAATGTATGGGCCAGCCAGCTCAGCAAGGAATTATCTTTCCCCAAGTGTCAATGAACTGAAGTTGAGAGAGCTCTGCTCTGGACCAAAAGGGTTAATGGCTTTTTCCCAAGGGCACATATCTACTATCTTAATTTAAAATAGAGTCTCTGACTGCAGACATGGAGGTAGTATCTCAGTGTTAGATCCCTTAACTAGAGCAATTTATGTAAACTTTTAGAGAATTAGCGGTCAGTAATGCTTCTTCTATTTGTGTCTGTTTGTGTGTAGGGTTTGTGAAACAGGATCTGACCACCAACCTCTTAGTGATAGTCAACAAACAAATTGTGAATATTTTGTTGACAGCCTTTTTGAGGAAGCTCAGAAGGTTGGTGCCAAATGTTTGTCTCCCACTGAACAAAAGAAACAGGTAAGTGTCCATAAATCTTTTCTCTCCTGATGTTTCTCAAAAATATGGACCTTTAGAGGTCAAAACTGTTTTGGTACTAATCAGTTCAGTTCAGTCGTCTCCGACTCTTTGCGACCTCAATACTTTTAGAGAATTAGCGGTCAGTAATGCTTCTTCTATTTGTGTCTGTTTGTGTGTAGGGTTTGTGAAACAGGATCTGACCACCAACCTCTTAGTGATAGTCAACAAACAAATTGTGAATATTTTGTTGACAGCCTTTTTGAGGAAGCTCAGAAGGTTGGTGCCAAATGTTTGTCTCCCACTGAACAAAAGAAACAGGTAAGTGTCCATAAATCTTTTCTCTCCTGATGTTTCTCAAAAATATGGACCTTTAGAGGTCAAAACTGTTTTGGTACTAATCAGTTCAGTTCAGTCGTCTCCGACTCTTTGCGACCTCAAGAATCGCAGCACACCAGGCCTCCCTGCCCATCACCAACTCCCGGAGTTCACTCAGACTCATGTCCATCGAGTCAGTGATGCCATCCAGCCATCTCATCCTCTGTTGTCCCCTTCTCCTGCCCCCAGTCCCTCCCAGCATCAGAATCTTTCCCAGTGAGTCCATTCTTCACATGAGGTGGCCAAAGTACTGGAGTTTCATCTTTAGCATCAGTCCTTCCAATGAACACCCAGGACTGAGCTCCTTTAGGATGAACTGGTTGGACCTCCTTGCAGTCCAAGGGACTCTCAAGAGTCTTCTCCAACACCACAGTTCAAAAGTATCAATTCTTCTGCGCTCAGCTTTGGTACTAATAGAAAGATACTATTTACTTTTTTCCTGTGTTGAGTTTGCACTGATATTGCAAAAGCAATGGTCAACAAAACTGGCACCTCAGGAGGAACTGAGGCAGTGGCACCACACAGCACCACACCATACCACTAATTACTGTACTCTTTTCTTTGCACTTGTAGGGGGTGACAAACACTGGTTTCAATTAAGAATGTCCTTGATAGAGCAGTGAAACTTATAGATTCCATTAAATTCCAACACTTCAATACCTCTCTTACTAACTTTCTGTATAATAAAATATAAAGTATATACATAAAATGAGGTTTCCCTGGTGGCTCAGACGGTCTGCAATGCAGGAGACCCAGGTTCACTCCCTGGAGAAGGAAATGGCAACCCACTCTAGTATTCTTGCCTGGAGAATTCCATGGACAAAGGAGACTGGCAGGCTACAGTCCATGGGTTGCAAAGAGTTGGACACGACTGAGAGACTAACACACACAAACAGACACATATGTGAAACTCTTCTGCAATATACAGAAGTATCTTAAGGAAAAGTACATTTGCTTGAGATGCAAGCTGAACAGTCTGCTTTTTCATGGTGTACTGTTTTTACTTGAAAGGATGCTTTACAGACAACTGATTTTTCAGTCTTGGCTATTCGGCAGACATTTCCTCAAAATGTATAAAGTGAGTCTGACACTTCAAGGAAGTGAAATGATCCAGAAGATGCTGAGAGATGAAATATTGGTAACAGTAACACTGACAGTTCTTTTTTTAAGCAAATTATTGTTTTGTGGGATTTTTTTTTTAATAATTTTATTTATTTATTTATTTTTGCCTGTGCAGACCTTTCTCTGGTTGTGGTGAGCAAAGGGCGCTCTCTAGGTGCGGTGCACAGGCTTCTCATCGCAGTGGCTTCTCTCCTTGCGAAGCGCCAGCTCTAGGGCATGCAGGCCTCAGTAGTCGCGGCTCCCCAGTTGTAGAGCACGGGCTCAATAGTTGTGGTGCACAGCCTTAGTTATTCCACAGCCTGTGGGATCTCCCCGAATCAGGGAGCCAGTCCATCTCTCTGCACTGGCTGTCAGATTCTTTATCACTGAGCCACCCAGGAAGTCCAAACTGAGAGATTACATTTGAAGGAATAGCTATTAACTACTCTTAGTTGTTTTTCCCCCATTTTTATTTTTGATGTTCAAAGTCTAGTGTTCAAGTCATTTCAGATTTCTCTAACTGTTGAGAAGTCTGTTCTGACCAGACAGCATCAAGAGAACAGGATATCCTTCCAAATGAGTTCTCCTAAAGAAAATCAATGACTGACTTTAAAATATTATTCATTATGAACTAGATTATACATGAACATTATAATTTTTGATATTTAGTCTTTGAAGCTAGCTCTTAAGAATGGTATATTTAAAAAATTTTAACTGTGTAATGGATGTTAACTATACTCATTCTGTAATCATTTTGTAATATATACATACATCAAATCATTATGTTGTACTTGTAATACAATGTTATGTCAATTATATCTCAATTTTAAAGAAAAGATTGATACATAAAATATACACCGATAGAAGAAATTTTCAAAGGATTTTTAATGTACTAGTACATTTATTGATTAATATTATACATTTTGTTTCTTACTGCTTTGCAGGTAGATGTAAGTATAAAATTATGGAAAAATGGATTCACTGTCAATGATGATTTCAGAAGTTACTCTGATGGTGCAAGTCAACAATTTCTGAACTCCATCAAAAAAGGGTAAGCAATCTTTGTTAGCAGAAGGATATTTTAGATATGTTTCATTTGGAAGATTCCTTTTTAATGTTGTTCACACATCCTTACACATTCAAAAATACTTTTTATCTTTTAAATTCAGACTTTTCATGAGATGGGTTTTCTTAAGAAAACCACAGCTATAATCTTAAAGGGTCAGGAATGTGAATTCTGATCAACCAAAATCTGACTTAAATTAATTCACTTTGCGAAGTGTTACTACCACATCACATCCTACTTGTTATTTAATAATTATGTTTAAAGATCTTTATAGTTGTTAAATTGTGATTTCCATTGCCCTGTAGTGTTTTATATTTATATTTATAAAAACTTTAAAATCATCCATAGTTTCATTACCCAGAAGTAATAGCAGAAGTATTACTGCTATTAACATTTCTGTTGAATTTTATTTTGGCACTTTCTGTCCATAGATTTATACATAATTGTGCATATATTTTAAAAAGTATTTTGACTTTTCTTGAAATGCTTGAATATATCTGTATATTATTTTGTTACAATGATGAGCCATAATTTTTATATATATATATCTAGTTGTTGGTGATTTGATTATTTCTTAAGTCTCCCACTATAAAAAATATGTGACTATCCTTGTGTTTAAGAAAAATAACAGCTTTATTTTTTAATTAAAGCTTTATTAAAATAAAATTAGCCTACCATAAAATTTACTCCTTTAAAGTATACAATTCATAATTTTTTAGTGTATTCACAGAGTTAGCAACCATCAGCACTATTAATTCCAAAATATTTCCTTTTTCATCACCCTAAAAAGAAACCCCCTGCTAGTAATCACTCTCCACTCTCCATTTCCCCCTCCTCACAACCCTGCACAACTGCAGTCTACTTTCTACTTCTATGGATTTGTCTATTTTGAACATTCCATATAAATGGAATCATTTTGTGTTTGATTTCTTTAACTCAACACAGTCCTTTCAAATTTCATTCATGTAGCTTTTAACAGTTCTTCATTCCTTTTTTATTGCCAAATAGTGTTGCATTGTATGGATATGCTACATTTAGTTTACTCACTTCTCAGTGGAGAGACATTTGGGTCATTTCTACATCTTGCTTATTACAAATAATACTGCTCTGAACATTTGTGTACAAGTGTTCATGTGGACATATGTTTTCAATCCTCTCAGGTCTAGGAGTGGAATTGTTACCTCTGTTTATGAAGAAATGCCACACTGTATTCCGAAGTGATTGTATCGTTTTATACTCCCACCAACAGTGTATCAAAGTTCCAGTTTTTCCATATACTTGCCAATACGGGTTTTTAAAATTATAACTATCCTACTCATTAAGAAGTGGTACCTTGTGTTTTCATTTGCATTTCCCTAGTGACCAGCCATGTTGAGCGTCTTTTCATGTTCTTGTAGGCCACATGGATATCTTCTTTGAAGAAATATCTATTCAGATCCTTTGTCAGTGTTTTTCACCCTTGCCACCTGACCCCTTAGCAGTGAAAGTGCGGAGCCTTAACCACTGGACCACCAGGGAATTCCCCCTTGCCTACTTTTAAAATTTAGGTTATTTACCTTGCTGTTGATCTGTAAGAGTTTGTGGTGTATTTTTGAGACTATTTTCTCCCATTCTTTTATGTTTGTTGTTGTTTCATTTTTTGATGGTACTCTTTGAAACCCAAAAGTTTTTAATTTGAAGAGTCTGATTTATTGATTTTTTTTTTTTTTGTCACCTTTGTCTCTGGTGTCATAGCTAAGAAAATATCACTTATGTCAGGGCATTGAAGATTTTACTCCTATGTTTTCTTATATTCAAAGTTTGACTAGTATCTCAATTACTCTTTCATGATAAATTGATAAATTAATGTGTAAAAGGCATGAACATTCATTCAGCTGTTGATGCTCATATTCATGCTTCTGCTTCATTAAAGAGATACACAAAATTAAATTCTGTCCCATAGCACTGTCCTTATCATATGATTTTATGTGTGACATCAATTTAATGGTACAAAGCACTTATTTTGGTCAGTTTTTATTTCAGAAGGGTTCATAATATTCTGTATATAAGCAATTTTCAATATATACATACACATATATAGGTCTGTATGTATGTATATGTACAATGTATATACAAATTATAAATTGTTTTGTATTATATAATCACTTTTTAATCTTTTTCAAACTTATACAAAAGTCACAAGTGAAGTACTAAGAACTTTTCTAAAAGCATTTGAGAGTGAGTTGCCAAAGTAATTGGCATCTTCATCCAGAATAGTTTGTATTTTTTATTTAAAAAAAAAAAGGAAATGTATTTTCCTATGTAACCACAATACAACCATCTAATGATGTATGATTATCATTTAATCCTCAAACATTTTCAGAGTCGCTATTTATCTTAATACTATCCTTAAAAAAAGGGAAATATATTTACCTCTGTAACCACAATACAACCATCTATTGATGTATGATTATCATTTAATTGTCAGACATTTTCAGGAGTCGCTATTTATCTTAATACTATCCTTTATAGCGAAAGCATCCAATTCAGAATTACTTATTGCTTTTAAATGTCATGTCTCTTTTATTTCTTCAAAACAGAACAGTTCCTGGCTTTTTGTTTTTGTCTTTTTTTAATAACCTTGACACTTGAAGATTATGGGGCCAAATTATGTAGAATGTCTCTCAGTTCAGATTTGTCCCATTTTTAATTCATGATAGCCACCTTTCCAGGTAGCTTAGTGGTAAAGAATCCACCTGCCAATTCAGATGACATGGTTCTGATCCCCTCAGTAGGGAAGATCCCCTAGAGAAGGAAATGGCAACCCTCTCCAGTATTCTTGCCTGAAAAATCTCATGGACAGAGAAGCCTGGTGGGCTACAGTCCATGAGGTGGCAAAAGAGTCAGACATGACTTAGCAACTAAATAACAACAATCCTTGGTAAGACTAAAGTACACTTTATTGGTAGGAATGTCACAAAAGTAATGCTATCCTAATTTCAGTGGTAATTTGTTCTTTGCTTTTTTTAAATAGTTTTTTGTTTTTCTTTGGGCTTTTTTCATTTTATCTGATTTTTGAACTCTATATAAATGGACTATGTTTAATTTTTGTGTCTACTCAGTTTATTTCTTTGGGATATTCATCCATGTTTTTGCATATAACTATAGTTGGCATGAATCTCAGAAGCAATATAAGAAAGATAAGTTTGATTATGTAAAATCAATTGCCAAACTGGGAATACTTGTTGCACTTATATCCTGTAAATGGAATATATACACATTTCTTACAAATCACTTAGAAAAAGATGAAGAGAGTATTTTAACTGTTTGTACTTGATCTACTTTAAAACAGAATAGCAGTATGCAAAATACAGAATAGTGTGTATAGAATGATACCATCTTGGAAAAATTACAAATCTGTGGTATTTTACTATATATAGAGAAAAAATTTCGGAGACTCACCCCAGGTTTTATCAAGAGAGGAATTCTAAGGACAGTCACTTTGGAGGGAGGGGACTGTCACTGTCTAAGTCAGTTTGTATTTATATTTTTTGTCTTGCTTTTCTGGAACAAGCATGTAGCTATATTTTCATTTTAAAAAATGAAAGAAGATCTTGATTTTTCTTGCACATTATTAATCCTATTTAGATACCTATGAAAGTGATCAAATTGTTTAATTTTAGCAGTGTGTAGTCATCAAATGTTTCATGACTTCAGTGTTACTCTGGACAAACTGAATAGCTCAAGCTGTTCATAAATTTGTAATTTTAAAAATAATTCTACCATAAAAAGGAACACATCTGAATCATTCCTAATGAGGTGAATGAACCTTAGAACCTATTATACAAAGTAAGTCAGAAAGAGAAAGACAAATATCATATTCTAATGCATATATACAGAATCTAAAAAAATGGTACTGAAGAATTTATTTACAGGGCAGCGGTGGAGAAACACATAGAGAATAGACTTATGGACATGGGGAGAGGGGAAGAGAGGGTGAGATGTATGGAAAGAGTAACATGGAAACTTACATTACCATAGGAAACTCAAACCAGGTTTCTGTATCAACCTAGAGGGGTGGGATGGGGAGGGAGTTTCAAAAGAAAGGGGATATATGTATACCTATGGCTGATTCATGTTGAGATTTGACAGAAACAACAAAATTCTATAAAGCAATTATCCTTCAATAAAAAAATAAATTAAAAAATTTTTTCTATATTCTTGGCTTTTGATATTCATATTATCTAATTGTATTATTTTAACTATATTATTTTAAATAGATGTTGTTTTTATTATATAGAATATTATATGCCTCATTTCTATATTTTTAAATTCTTTTTGCATATAGAATATGTTTTTCAGAGGAACAAAAGGGATATTAGTAGCTTCTTAGCTTCCTTTCTTTACTTTCCAAGGGAATTACCTTAGAATTACAGGGAGTTTTTGATAAAGAGGAGGTGGATGTTAAAGTTGAAGATAAGAAAAATGAAGTATGTATGTCAACAAAGCCTGTGTTTCAGCCCTTCTCAGGACAAGGTCACAGACTGGGAAGGTGAGTAGGCTCATAATCTGTGCTTTTCATAAGCAGAGGCTTGACTAATATTCAGCTTTTAATTATTTCACTATGTAGACCACATATATAGAATTTATCATTTCTCCTATTGGAAATGAGATTTTTTTTTTTCATGTTAACTTTTATGAGAACTTCTAAATCATATTCACCTTAGTGAAAATAACACAAGCTGGCACTACACTTAAAAATCACAAAGGCTTTTTTTGGTTTTATCAGATCAAAAGGGCCTGGTTTAATAAGGACACTGGATAAAATTGTGTGGGCAAATCATTTTTTCTCCCTTGCACCCACCACTTGAGCTTTGCCATTAATGTCACAGGGTATATAGGCTAGCTTTGGGAGAAAGTATTCTGTAACCAATGCCTTCAGCATTGCATTCCTCCAATCAGTATCTGAATTTTGAAGTAATACAAGTGAAATAATGCCTGATAAAGTTAGTATCAAAGCCTTTAATTATTTTCAGACTTTGCAGTCTTCATCTTATCTAGTTATGCCTGTGACAGAATGTGCAAAGAAGTTAAATATAGGATTGCATCTTATTTTTATGAATTCTCATATATGAATTATCAAGATTGGTATGGTATATATATGCATATTCATCCACAAGTATAAAAATATTCAAGTGTGACCTTCAGAGTGATGAAGAAATACTTTATTTCATTTATAACCCAAGGACTATTCTCTACAGAGACTTATTTCTTCTAGAAATTTTAACCTGGGACATAGGTAAAGTCCATGGATCTGTCAGCACTATAAAATTGTTATGGAAGGGACTATTCAAATACATATATACTTAAGTAGTATTCAAGTATACTTATATAACACTCTACAGTCTTACATATTACTTGGATATGCATAATTTCATTAAATTCCTTAATCATCATCTATGATAGATACAACTGATACTAATATATTTATGTGTTAGTGAGGGAACAGCTGTGACTGGCTAAAATCTTCCTAAAATCTATACTTCTTGTAAAAGTCTTAGAGTAATTGTTTAATGATAAAGTTCTGCTTACTGAAAAACACCCATCTGACTTGTTGTATGGATTTTCCTAGTGCTACACCAAAAATTGTTTCTAAAGCTAAGAACATTGAAGTTCAGAATAAAAATAAGTTGTCTGCTGTCCCACTAAACAATCTGGAACCCATCACTAATATACAGATCTGGTTAGCCAACGGGAAAAGGATTGTCCAAAAATTTAACATTTCTCATAGGTGAGTCTTCTATTTCATTATTTGTCTGATTTCCCCCCCTAAGTTTTAATAATATTTCTTCCTTTCAAGTCAGTCAATAGTTATTTTTAAGAACTAACCAAGAATCTTGATAAATAGTTCTCTAAACATAATGTATCATGACAATGGAAATTCTTGTACATTAATGAAATATTTTTTATTTTTTACTTATTTCATTAGTTTTATGGCTTAACTAGATATATAATTTTAAAAGAATTATTTTCAATATGTTTTTAAGTAGACCTTTTAGCACTATGTGTATATTGTCTCTCAGTCGTGTCCGACTCTGTGACCCCATAGATGGCAGCCCACCAGGCTCCTCCATCCATGGGATTTTCCAGGCAAGAGTATTGGAGTGGGTGCCATTGCCTTCTCCATTGTTAATTGTAGAAAAAGAATGAAAATACAGGAAAGTCCTGAAGGAAACTGAAGTCAATTTAAATTTCATCACCTAGAGATCATCACTATTACTACTTTGATAAATTTTTCTAGTCAGTTTCATTCTCATGCATTGGAGAAGGAAATGGCAACCCACTCCAGTGTTCTTGCTTGGAGAATCCCAGGGATGGGGAGCCTGGTGGGCTGCTGTCTATGGGGTCACACAGAGTCAGACACAACTGAAGTGACTTAGCAAGCAAGCATCTCTTCTTAATATTTTTTATTTTATTTAAATTAGGAACATATTGTTTATAGATTTTCTTCTTTATTTGAAAGTATTTAAAATTTGGGAAGGAGATATTATATATATAAAATATTCTATACATATGTGCTTGGTTAAAATAGTAATAGTAAAATAACTTATGTACTGCTGCTGCTGCTAAGTCGCTTCAGTTGTGTCCAATTCTGTGTGACCCCATAGATGGCAGCCCACCAGGCTCCCCCGTCCCTGGGATTCTCCAGGCAAGAACACTGGAGTAGGTTGCCATTTCCTTCTCCAGTGCATGAAAGTGAAAAGTGAAAGTGAAGTTGCTTGGTCGTGTCTGACTCCTAGCGACCCCATGGACTGCAGCCTACAAGGCTCCTCCATCCATGGGATTTTCCAGGCAAGAGTACTGGAGTGGGTTGCCATTGCCCTCTCCGAACTTAAGTACTACCTCGTTCAAAACATATGCCAATATATCTTATTTGCCTTTCCGTGATCTTATGTTTCCTTTTGTGCAAGAGAGAAATCTGTTGTAAATCTGTGTTAATTATTTTTGATGAGCTGTGTATGTCCTCTCCCTCTTTAAGTATACACACCTATACTTACATGTATATAACTGAGCTGCCTTTAAGATTGCAGTGATTATATTACATTATAGTGTTCATGATACTAACTGAAAATAGGCCTGCACCATGTTAAGTGTTTTCTTAACTAGATTTGCATACAACATCACCTGGTATGGAAGAGATAAAGCCCATGTCTGTGTAGGATTACTGACTGGACTGTTTCTGATCCATGCAGAGCTAGTTATGTTGATTTCTCTGTTATAGAAATTTTTAGGCATATGCAAAAGCGAGAAGCTATAATGATCCATCACTAGTTCCCACTAAATTATGTTTAAGAAAATCCCAGACTTTACCTTAAATTAGCTAATTCAGGTTTTCATAAAATTACATTAATAGTTTGTGCTATTTTACAGGATAAGCCACATCAAAGACTTCATCGAAAAATACCAGGGATCTCAGAGGAGTCCTCCCTTTTCCCTGGCAACTGCTCTTCCTTTCCTCAAATTGCTAGATGAAACACTCACACTGGAAGAAGCTGATTTACAGAATGCTGTAATCATTCAGAGACTCAAAAAAACCGCTGAACCTTTTAAAGAACTTTCATAGCATTGCTTTTGAATACACTAAGTGGAAAGTTTCCCCAAAAATGATGGTCATAAGTGGACATGCAAATCAAAACAAGAGAAAGTCAGATTTGCTGGGTTTTGCACTGTTTCAATTCCCTGCTGATGAGATTTTAAAATAAGTACAAGTTAGGAAAGTAAACTATTACTGGAAACTATACTCAGTGAACTTTTTCCAGAAGGCTACTCAGAAAGAAAAATATACTTATTTTCAAATACCATTTATTCAACATAAGATATATTCAATAACTTATTTAAAATCTTAATATGGTATAAAGTAGGAAATATGTACACAGCATCTTTCATTCAAATATCATTCCCAAACAGCAATGATGTGTTTAAATGTTAGCTGTCTCAGATTTTTTTAATGGCAATACATTAAAAAATTGTACATGGCAGGTTAAAAGCATCAATGTAATTTTCTTATATCTGAGATACAATCATAAGGCTGACAGGGTCTGCTTTTACCACAGCTATACCTAAAGCTCAGAAGTGTTCCCACTTTGCATACTCCAACAATCGCATATTAACAGTATCTGGGATGTACTTTCATTTAAGAATAAAATTGTGTAGCTTAGTATAATGTCAGTATCAATGTGCCAACTCATATTTCAACATTTTAAAAATGTGTAGATTTAAAAGAATTCTTTTTTTCTCTAGCAACCTTTTTATTCCCTACTTGATTTTCTTTCAAAAATTAGGGGTTTGTTTTAGCTGACATTTGGAGTGAGCCCTTTGTTTGACACCACTCACATAGAATTGAATGCTGACGTTGTCACATTAACTAATTAACATTTTAAAAATGCAAGATGTAAAGTGTGGTTTTCTATTTCATACATCATTTGGCCTGTTTATATATTAAAGGATTGTTTATTACGTTAGATGTCACTAAGGAAAACCTGCTTCACATCTTAGATTTTTAACTAAAACTGGTTCAACTTGAGTATTTCACTGTCAGATTAAATCCTCTTGCCTGAAAATAAGTTTAAGAAGCTTTTTGCAGATGATCTATTGAATCATATTTAAAGTGAAATATACATTGAGTGTGCCAAGGAATGAAGCAACCAGGCCTATCAGCAGTAATGTTCATAGGGTTCTGAATGCCTACTGGAAAGAGAAGTTCTCAAACTTTTTGGTCTCAAGACCTTTTGTTTATGTGGGTTACACATATTAATGTTATATTTAAAATAAAAGGTTATAAAATATTTATTCACTAAAAACATGTGTTAATGTAAAGAACATTAAAATGTCATTTTCCAAAATGTCAAAAGATGGAGTGGGAAACGTGGCATTGTATTTTATTTTCTGCAAGACATCTTTACTGTCCGATTTAAAGAAGACAGATGGGATCTCATTTGCTTTCACATTCAGTCTGTTGCAATACTGCCCATCATGTCCCCTCTGGTAAATGCGTACACTCTTGAAAAAGTGAAGAAAGAAAAGCAAGAATAACATCTTAATTATGAAAATAGTTTTGACCTTGCAGACCCCTTGAAAGAACTAATCTTGTAAAGCAGTGATTTGCAGTGATCTTCAAGCCTTAATGCCTAAGGATCACCTGGAAAGCTTTCAGAATGCCTATTACCTGCCAGCTACTACACACATTTTAACAATTCGTTGTATTTGGGGTGGGTCCCAGATCTTTACATTTTTAATCTCCAGTAATTCTTAGGTATGTAGTAGGAGAACCTATCTTCAGGAAATCCTGCACTAAGCTTTCACCCTAGGAAAATAAACCTGCATGCTTCACCATGGCAGTGTAAGACCTGACTGAAATGGGGCTGTTAGACCTTTAAGTTTTATCCTGGTCCCACACGGTTTGTTCTTAAACTGTCTTCCTCCCCCACTCCTTAATGCTGAACTGATCATGAGATAAACTTGTGCTTTATCTTCTATAAGCACAGCTGAGACAAGGCTGCAATATTTAAATGAGGTTTTTATTAATGGCTCAGGGATAACAAAAGGGAAATAGACACATAACTAGACGACCTTGTTTATAAGATATATCTTCTGTTTGAAATCCATTTTGAGAATGCTTACTTTTCTAGCTTTCAGCCCTTCACATTGGTAGAGTTCTGTCATTTTATCAGGGAGAGAGGGAGAACAAAGGAGAGATTTTTCCTTTTGTTATTCACCCTCAGAAATAAACAGACACATAACAAAATATTTATTGTCGGTAACGTTTACGGCCATGATAGAGCCCTCTCGCTAGTGAAACAAAAATTATGGCATTCTTAAAAAAGTGAGGGGATGCTAAGATCATACATAAGATGACTGTTGATATATTTTCAAGAATCGGTAAGAAAATGTTTCATATAGGCCTGTCATGAAGCATTTTATAATTTTCCTTTGCATAAATATGTCAATTTATGATTCTTCATATATTTATATGAAGAAGGGGCTTCTTGTTGGAAATATTGTTCTCACACGTATAGAAAAGCCTCCCGTATGGGTTTTCCAGTTTACCATAATTATTATCCAGAAGACATATTGGAAGTTTTCTTGGGTGTACATGTAGAGTACACCACAATGAGAAGTTCTTTAGAGAAAGGCCCGTCATCAGCAATAACCCTCATTTTTGTAACTGTGAAAACTTTACCGCAAGTGATATACTTAAAGGTTTCCTAAAGTGAGAAACACCTCATAAAGCGTTTTATGTGAAAGTGTAAAATTCTAAAGTTGTTAATTAAATGTCTAATATAGCCCAAACATGTTGACTTTAGAAAACAAACTGAATTTTGCAAAGGAAGGCAAACTGAAAATAAGTCAGCATCTTAGGTGTGGAATACAATTTGACCTAAGTAGTTGTTTGAAAACTGGCCTCAATCAGTTTAAAAGCATTGTTAGGCCTGTTATATAGAAGTACATATTGAAAAAAAAAAAAGAAGTACATATTGAATTCTACAAATTTTAATTTATTGGTTAAATTACTATGCATTATCCAGGTTATAAAGGTGATCTTATTTATTTTATATACTTCTGTCACTTAGAGTAGTTTTCATTTTACTTAATTGTGTTGAAATTATGCATGCATCTATTTCAGTGCCTTAAAGTATTTTGAAAGCAATCTTGATGGTTAAAGAACTGTTGTCTTAAAGATGAAACACTGTTCATTAAAAGAATCTGTGAAATAATTTATATTTGTTTGTTATAAATTAGTTACATATGGATGCATTTGTCATTTTTATTTGCAAAGACATTCAATTTGAGAATCAACAAATATTTATTAGGTGCTTTCTATTTGCCAGGTATTTTAACCAATGTTACTTTCATTTAATACTCAGAAGTGTTAAAATGTGATACTTTTAAACTCAGTGGTTGTCTTTATTTCTTTCACCACCCTTTGTGTCCTTAGTTGAAGTAGTTGAAGATTCCTTAGTATGATTTACTCCTTTATTCTTTCTCAGTAAAAATCTTTTAAACATTGCTCATCACACTGAATCTTCAAATAGAAGTGGCTTACTCAGTAGACTAATATTTCGCTCTTTGTCATTTGATTTAAATGTATGTTTTTTACATAGATAATTCATATCCATTGGAGAAAATTATACAGTTATGCTGAAATTATCTTTAGCTCACTATTATTCCACCATTCAGAGATAACCACTAATAACATTTTGGTGTGCATCTTTACAGATATTTTTAAGTGTATCAGTATTCAGTTTTGTTTTAAAAAACAAACCTCTTGGTTATTGTAGGCCTGTTTTATTTATGGAACTCTATTGGTCCTTAAAAATTCTATTAGGACTATACCGCCACTTTAAGTAGAATAGTAATGGGGAAATGCCTTTTAGTGTGCGAAAAAGGGAAGGAAGTTTGGGGGTTTTTTTGATTTGCACCCCCCACCCACTTCCTTTCAAAATTAAACTTGTGGTAGTATATGCAACAAAGTATTGTGAGTGAAGTGTTTCCAAACCTAAAACTGCATATATAGTGTGTTCAAATGTAAATTATTCAAAGAAATTTCAACTTGATATTGTTTAACAGTCTCCACCCTCAGTTCTTGGCAACCACAAGTCTATGTTCTTTCTGTAGATTTACCTCTATGTACATTTCATGTAAGTGGAGTCATACAATATTGCTGTCCTTTGTGACCAGCTTTTTTTCCACAACATAAAATTTCAAGGTTCATCCATGTCCTTTTTATTGTTGAATAAAATTGTATGAATATTCCTAACATCCTAAATATTCACCCATTAGTTGATGGACATTTGGGTTGTTTCCACTGTTTCAGTTCAGTTCAGTCACTCAGTCATGTCTGACTCTTTGCAACCCCATGAATTGCAGCACGCCAGGCCTCCCTATCCATCACTAACTCCCGGAGTTCACTCAGACTCACGTCCATCGAGTCGGTGATGCCATCCAGCCATCTCATCCTCTGTCATCCCTTTCTCCTCCTGCCCCCAATCCCTCCCAGCATCACAGTCTTTTCCAATGAGTCAACTCTTCACATGAGGTGGCCAAAGTACTGGAGTTTCAGCTTTAGCATCATTCCTTCCAAAGAACACCCAGGACTGATCTCCTTCAGAATGGACTGGTTGGATCTCCTTGCAGTCCAAGGGACTCTCAAGAGTCATCTCCAACACCACAATTCAAAAGCATCAGTTCTTCGGCACTCAGCTTTCTTCACAGTCCAACTCTCACATCCATACATGACCACTGGAAAAACCATAGCCTTGACCAGCTATTATAAATACTTTAGTTCTCTTGTGGCTTAGCTGGTAAAGAATCCACCTGCAACCTGAGAGACCTGCGTTCGATCCCTGGGTAGGGAAGATCCCTGGAGAAGGGAAAGGCTACCACTCCAGTATTCTGGCCTGGAGAATCCCTTGGACAGAGGAGCCTGGCAGGCTACAGTCCACGGAGTCCCAAAGAGTCGGACACAACTGACTTTCATTTCTCTTCACTTAGTGTTCAAGTTATTGTGTGATCATGTTTTCATTCCTCTTACATCTTTAGAAGTGGAATTGCTGGATCACATAATGTCATACCTAACTTTTGAAGAACTGCCAAACTTTTCCAAAGCACCTGCACAGTTTACACACCCACTAGCAATGTATGATTTCCCACATCCTTCCCAATCCCTGTTTTTGTCTTTTAAAATATAGCCTTTCTAATGGAGTGGTTTCTTGTAGCTTTGCATTTCCCTAATGACATGAATGTCTTTTCGTATGCTTATTGCCCATTTATAGACTTGGAGAAATATCTATTCAAATCCTTCACCCAGTTTTTAACTGTACTATCTCTCTACTGTTTAAGGAGTTCTTTATATATTCCAACACAAAGATTTGCAAACATTCCCTCCCATTCTTTGCGTTGTCTTTTCACTGGTGGCTTGACTTGCACCACAGAAGTTTTTCATTTAGCTATAGCCCATCTTAGGTTTGTGGTGTCCTAAGAAATACGTGTCTAAGCCAAGATCGAAGAGTTTTATGTCTCAGCCTCTATAGGTCTGTGATGGGTTTTCAGTTAATCTTTGTATGTGTTGTAAGCCCTTCCCTTTTAAGTACCTGTCTGGGAAATTTGCATACACCAGTTTTTTATTCTCTGGCTAGAACTTAGTTATCTGGCTGTACCAGTCATCTCTAAGAGGTTGGAGAATGTATTATTTCGGCCATCCGATAGGAGTTTTTTTTAAGCGGGTTGTAAGCCTACTCAGCCTTATAGTCTGAGCAATTCTATTGCTTCATGTTTCTAAGAATTTAGCCAATTTTAACAAAGATTTAGCAGAAGGGTTTAGTGAGAACCGCTCTTGACTCACTCCCTCGGAGACCAATCCCAAGGAAAACGGCCCTGAGTCACTTGCCAGCCTTTCCCCGCAG
>SJXQ01006219.1:215437-249339 GCA_006408695.1 Aepyceros melampus
TCGCCCTCGCCGGAAGCACACACCTCAGCTCAGGGTTCGGTGAGCGCACAGCGAGGGGCGCGCGGGGAGCGGGCGCTGGTCTTCAGCGTGGGGCCGGGCCGGGGGCTCCGGGGACCGCCGACCCCCGCATCCCGGGGCATCTGGGTGCAGCCAGCCGCAACCCTGCACGGTCCCCGCCGAGCCTCCAGGTTGTTCAATTGCCCCGGCTAGAGTTTTGACAGTTGACAGCGGGAAGGCTGGGGTTATTCTGGAGCCCCAAAGAGATGGGAAGCTGAGTCCTAGACAAGTGCAAAAGGCCGCTGATTCCTCCAACTAGTCAATCAGGGCCGGTCTAGGGCTCTTGTCCACCCTCCAGGTCTTCCCGAAACCTCTGAATAGAACTTCTCATTGGGCCCGCCTTCCCCAGTCTCCAGGTAGGAGCTATGGGCTTGGCCGCCCTCTCAAACTTGGCTGCCTCCAGGCACCAGACTCTCCTAGCGGAGACCTCACCCAGAACCCTTCCTGGTAACCAGGCTCCGAAGTGAGGGTGGAGGGCAGGTGGGAATCCAGGGCCCGCCTCAGCCCCTCTGCCTCCCCTCTCCCCCACCCCCTGGATAGGGCCAGGGCATGTGTCATTCAGGGTGGCTGAGTTGGAGAGGACTTAGGACTTCTGAGCTTGCTGCTGGATGCGGAATCCACTGCCCATTCTGTGCTGCGCCTTCATTCTGTCCCTGGCTTGGCTTCGCTGCCTCAGTTCCCTATGCTGACTTCGCGCTTCCCCCACCTCCCCGACCCCGAGTCCCTCCAAGCAAAAGGTAGTGGGCTCCAAGACAGAAAAGCAAGATCAAGAGGCCCTCTGGGGACTCTCATTTCCCAGGGAACTTTAAAAACTCAGGATGACATGAATTGTTAGGAAACATTAGCCATGAAACGCTAGCATTTAATTTTCATAACAACTCTAGGAGGTGTATTACCCCCATTGCACACGTGATGAAGCTTAGCCATACTAAGTACCTTGTCCTGGGTTAGAAATGGCAGATGGAGAATTTGCATTCAAATTTGTCAAGTTTGCCTAACTGAAATGTGTCCTCAGTTGACTGTGAAGGGCTTATGATTTGAGTAGGTAAAGCAGTATTCCTCAAGATTCCAAGACTGAATCATATACCTAGATTTTTAAAAATTTTCAGGTACCTTTAGGAGGAAACCGGAATCCCTTTATGAGGAGTTGGGGAATGGAGAGGAGGGGCTATCATGTTGGATTCTGCCTGGTGTTAAATTTTCTGGAAGTTGAAATATTGTTTACAAAAATGTCAGAAGAGACCACATCCTGCCTCGTGTGTGGGTAGGAAGAGTGCAGAGGATTTGATAAACCCTTATCTGGGAAGCCTTTCCTTTCAAAAGAGTCCTTTTGGGGTGCCTGGCTAGATACCTAACTGGGTGAAGCTGTAGACCTCTCCACTCCTCCTCCCATCCCCAGGCAAAAGATGAAAAAGAACGATTCCTAACATCTTTGGGAGAAATACACAGCATCTTCATGTCACTCACTCTTTCAACAAATATATATTGAGCATCTACATGCTCAGCATTTTTCTAGGTACTGGGGGCATGGTGGTGAATTAAAGTTATGTAGGTCATGCTTTCAGAGAGTTTATGTGCTGGTGGGGAGAGGCAGGAAATAAATATGAATATATTCTGTAGTGAGTACAGTTGAGAGAAATTTGGGTGGTCAGTGAAGGCCCCTCTAAAGAGATGACATTTAGGCTTCAGCCTGAATGGCAAGAAGTCAGCTCTTGCAAAGACCTAGAGGAAGAGCTGTCCAGACAGAAGGGACAGGAAGTGCAAAGGCCCTGAGGCAGTAACAGAGAAGGTCATTTTGAGCAACAGGATGGAGGCTACAAGAGCTATCTGAAGTAAGGTGGGAAAAGGAGTGACAGCTGATTGGGTGGGCTCCTGTAGGCTATATGGGAAGGACTTGGAATTTTATTCAAACTGTAATGGCAAGTTGTTGGGGGGTTTTCACCGGAGAAGAGACACAATCTGATTTATATTATGAAAAGATCACTTTGACTACTGGACAGAAAGTGGATAGTAGGGAATGAGAGTAGAAGTTGAGAAGCCACTTAGACTCTCACTAATAGATTAGACGGGGAAATTGGGAAGGAGGAATCAAGGATGCCACCTAGGTTTGTGGCCTGAGCTGCTGAGTGAAAACTGGGGCCATTTGATGCAATGAGGACAGTAAGTTAGGAGATTAAAACAATGGGATGGAAATTGGGAGCTGTGTTTTGACCATGCTAAGCTGGAATGCTGGTTTGGCAGCCATGTGGGGCTGTGAGTAGACAGTCTAATTATGAGTTTGGAGTTCCCTGAATGCTTAGGGATATATATATATATATATCCCAAAATATATGTGTGTGGGTATACATGTAAACTTTACTTCATTTTTGCTCTCATATTTGTTGTTTACTGATTTCTGTGGTGTAAATACTCTCCCTGTGGCTGATTTCAGGCTGCCAGTGGTTCAACAACTGGCTTGTAAAAGTCCTGAACATTTAACAATCAGCTCCCAGAGCCATGGCCTCATTTGATCATGAAAACATCCCTTGAAGTTGGCAGGAATATTTCAATCAACAGATGAGGCTTAGAGAGATAACGTGATTTATTCAAAGGCACAGGAAGTTCGTGGCAAGGTTAGGGGCCTCCTGACCCTCCCAGTGTCAGAAGTTTCACTCTAGTTTGCTGACTAATAAAACAGACTGCAGCAGAAAGCACTGGGGGAGGGGGGAATATAAGGAAAAACTTCCCCCTGGAAATGCTTAGAAGTCACGGTTCAGGGTTGTTTTTTCTTTTTCCCCCCCTTTTTGTCACACTTCTTTTGTGTGTGTTTGTTTGTTGCTGACTGCACTGGGTCTTCGTTGCTGTGCGCGGGCTTTCTCCGGTTGCAGCGAGCAGGGGCTACTCTTTGTTGCTGTGCATGGGCTTCTCACTGCGGTGGCTTCTCTTGTTGAAAAGCGCAGGCTCAGTAGTTGTGGCTCACAGGCTTAATTGCCCTAAGGGAGGTGGAATCTCCCTGGATCAGAGATCAAACCCCTTTTCCCTGCATTGGCAGGCAGATTCTCAACCACTGGACCACCAGAGAAGTCCTGTCTCACTTTTAAGATAATTTGAGAGCAATTAGGACTGAGAAGTTGCTGGAACAGCCCTCAAGACAGGGCTGCAGGATACTTTTGGAAGTCAGGGGACTGGAGGGATTGGTTGGTGCCATGGGGGCTGAGCTCCTGTGTCTCCCCCAGGACAGCGGAGCTGGTCACCTCTCATTCTATAGGAAGTTGTGCTATGGCATTGGAGGGGTTCCCAACCAGGTGGCCTCCAGCGCCATAGCCTTTTACCTGCAACTTTTCCTGCTCGACGTGGCACAGGTGAGTGTGGGCAGCAGCCATGGGGCCCCCTACTCCCATGTCTGGTGTCTGGTCCTTTCAACCTGCCTTTACTTCCACCACCACGATCCTTGGTAAATGGCACTTCTGACCCAAGGCTGAGAAAAACCAAATGCTGTTGAGGGCAACCTCCTGAAAGATGTTTATTTGCAGGTTGTTTGTAGTAGAAGAATGGGAAGCAACACAAATGCCCCCAAATATAGAAGTAGTTCAACAGTAAGTTGGACTATGTCCACATAATGGAGTAGTGTGTAGTCACTCAAAAGAATGAGTTAGATCTACACCAGTTGACGCCCAAGAATTTCCATGATGCACTGTCAAGTGAGAAAAATTAGTTTTAGAGAAGAGTATACATATAAAAAGATCCCATTTGAACAAAACAAAAACATGCCCTATATATATGAGTACACAGATATAAGGAGATGGTTGAATAGCATCACTGACTCAATGGACATGAGTTTGAGCAAATTCTGCGAGATAGTGAAGGACAGGGAAGCCTGGCCTGCTGCAGTCCATGGGACTGCAGAGTCAGACACGTTAGCAACTGTACAACAACATGATTAAAGGATGAGCATGGAGAAAGTATATTCCAAAAGGACATCCATCCAGAAGTATGTTAATGTTGGTGATAGGAGGGACTGGTGGAGGATAGACGATAAACAAAAATTTTTAATAAAGCATCTATTATTTACTTATTTTCCATGATTTTTTAAATGGCACCGATATCCCATTTGTATAAAATTATAAATCACAAATGCACATAAGGAAATGAAGGAAAGAACAATCAAAATGCTCCTGGCAGTTGTCTCAGGATGGTGGAATTTCAGATGAGCTTTGCGTGATATTTTCTGAACTGTTTGAATGTGTGTTTAATGAGTGTTATCACTTTATGTAATCAGAAAAATCAATAAATCATTTTCATTGTAAAACACAAGCTCTGCCTCTGACTGTCAGCTTCAGTGCACCCTTCTCGCACTGAACCACCTCAGGGGAGGGTCTCTCAAGTCTTCTCCCAAAGTGACTGGGTATGCATATAACAGGAATGTGCTAGTGTGCACCTGTTCCCCTCTCCTTGTCCACCCCCCCCCCATCCCTTCTCCACTGGTGCACAGATGTCCTCAGAGCCGTCTGGATTCCTGTCCCGGGAGTGGGACTGAATAGACCTCTACAGCGTGATTATGGCCCTGCCAGTTTCTAGGGTCTTTCTCCTGATTGGCGGGCAGTTCCAGACACCCTCGCTGACTGTGCAGGGCCTTGGCTGTCCCCTCCTCTGTCCCTTTCAGATCCCTGCTGCCCAGGTGTCACTGGTCCTGTTTGGAGGGAAGGTGTCTGGGGCAGCTGCAGACCCTTTGGCTGGGTTTCTCATCAACAGAAGCAGGAGGACAGGGTCTGGACGACTCATGCCCTGGTGAGCACCCCACGGTCCTTAGGATCCTGGCACCCACCCCTGGCCTGAGATCTCTGCATTTGTCACAGCTGCTTCTTTAGTGGTTAGAGGTCAGGTCTGGACAGTAGGTGGCAGGAATGGAATGGGTCTGAGTGAGTCATGCAGGTGTTCAGGGACCTCTCCCTCACTGGGTGGCACAGAGCTGGACAAGAGTAGCAGGCCTGACCAGGTAGGGCTGGATGGCTTGGAAGTTCTCACAGAGGAGATAAGACTTTCCTGGGTACAGGGAATGGTGCCACCCAGCCCAGGTGACACTAATAGTAAAGAACTTGCCTGCCAGTGCAGGAGATGTAAGAGATAGGAGTTCGATCCCTGGGTTGGGAAGATCCCCTGGAGGAGGGCATGGAGACCCACTCCAGTATCTTTGCCTGGAGAATCCCATGGACAGAGGAGCCTGGCGGGCTATAGTGCATAGGGTGGCAAGAGTCGGACACGACTGAAGTGACTGAGCACGCACGCATGCAGCCCCTAAGGGCCCCAGCCCCCACTCCCAGGGACCTCCTCATCCCCTCAGCCACCTCTCCCCCTCCGTGGCTCCCACCCTGAGCCCCAGACCAGGACTCCTCTGGGGCCAAGGGCCAGGCGAGGTTGCTCCAGGCCCCTGGGGGCCCCCTGTCCTAGTGCTGCAGGGCACCCCACCTGGCTGTGCTTCTGCAGGGTGCTGGGCTGCACACCCTTCATTGCCTTGGCCTACTTCTTCCTGTGGTTCTTGCCCCCCTTCACCACCTTGCGAGGTCTTTGGTACACGACCCTCTACTGCCTGTTCCAGGCCCTGGCCACGGTAAGCAGATGGGCCCCTTCCTGGGTCTGGACTCCTGGAACCCCATGCCGGCAGGAGGCCTCCCTGAAGTGTGTGTGTGTGCTGGGGGGTGCCCGCTGCTCACCAGGTGGTAACTGGCTGTTAGCTTTTCTTGTGGGCTCTAGGCCAGATGCCCCTCCTGCTCCTTAGCCCCTAACTGCAGGTTGAGGGGATCTGTGGTGACATGCCAGCCTGACACGGGCTTGGCCTGGGGAAGCTGCTGACCTGGGTTGGCTGCCTGGCAGTGGGCACTGTCTTAAGCTCTGCTGGGTCCTGCAGTTCGTCCAGGTGCCCTACACGGCGCTGACCATGCTCCTGACCCCCAACCCCAAGGAGCGGGACTCAGCCACCGCGTACCGTGAGTGCAGGCAGGCGTGCAGTTGGGTGGGAGGGGGTCGCTCTGGCCCAGCCCCACGAGCTCAGTCACCTTGCTGCATGCTGTGTCCCAGGGATGACCTTGGAGATGGCGGGGACACTGATGGGAGCCACCGTCCACGGACTCATCGTGTCTGGTGCCCACGGGTCCCACAGGTGCAAGGAGGACATGCTCCCAGGGGAAGTGGCTGTTTCCCCCAACGCGGTGAGTGTCCAGGCTGCCCGGAGCCCCTGGGGCCCCTGCTTCCAGGTCACCTCCTTCTTCAAGGAAAGGTCTCTGCCAGGTCTCTTAGTGGTTGTTTGGGGGCTCAGCCTTGCCCAGCAGGCTCTTGCATTCCTTCCCTGCTCCTCGCGCTGAGCCCATGTCCCCCATGCTCCCGCTAAATCTGCTTCTCCTGCTGGGCACCTTCTAAACGTGGAGCCAAACAACAGGCCAGCAGGTCATCTGGAGGGGAGGAGGTGGACCCCAGAGAAGGGTGCAGGGCGGGGAGGGGCCGCCGGCAGGGACAGGAGAGAGACAACAGAAGGGTTTAGTGTCCTGGCAGAGCTCTGGGCAAAACCCATCCTATGAGCAGTGCCACGCAGCCCTGAACAGGTATTCCCACAACCCCACCCACAGTGTGAAAGGAGAAGGGAAATGTGGGGCAGTACCCCTTCCTCTCCCCTCAAAGCCGTTCCCTTTTCAGCAGTTAGGAGATGTTCATCTATTCGTCTGAAGTGCATCTTCTATTCCCCCTCTTCTTAAGCAAATGACATCACTAACCTCCACCAACATCTGAGAATTAATGTTATGAGAATAGTGCCAGCATCACTCATCCACAGTTCACTGCCTGCAAGAAAACATTACAATGAAGTCCTGTGTAGAGATCCCCAGGCCATCTGCAGCCCAGCTATAGAATGTGCCTCTGTACAGTGTGAAATGAAGCTGTAGGGCCCCAGAGAGAGCAGGGAGTCAATCTCCCCTTCCCATGGCCCACTGCCCCAGTCAAGGGATTACCTGGGTCTGGGTAGGTAAGAGGCTATGCCCCATTGCTCTCAAAACCCATAATGGTCCTACTAGCCCAGGATCAGAGGGGTTGTGGCCTGCAGATTTACCTTCCCTGCTTCCAAGCCCAGAGGTCCCCGCCCCGCCCAAAAAAAAACCTGAGAGTCAAAGTCGCTCAGTCATGTCCAACTCTTTGCAACCCCATAGACTATAGCCCACCAGGCTCCTCTGTCCATGAGATTCTCTGGGCAAGAATACTGGAGTGGATTGCTATTCCCTTCTCCAGGGGATCTTCCTGACGCAGGGCTAAACTCAAGTCTCCTGCATTGTAGGCAGATTCTTCATTATCTGAGCCACCAGGAAGCCTCTACAAGGCCCCTCCCCAAAGCTTCTGGGTCACTGTCTAGGTGAGGATAGTGGAACAGAGGGTAGAAGTGGAGAGCAGGGTTGAGGAGCTCCCCTTGGGTGGGAGACCAGGAGGCCAGGTGGGATGTAGGATGGCAAGAAGTAGGGAGTAGGAAGCTGAGAACCTGCCCTCCCTCATGTCCTCATGGCTCACATGAGGCTGTGAGCCACGGCGAGAAGAGTCCAGGAGCCTCTTGCTAGTTCCAGCTCTGCTGTCCCATAGACTTCACGTACAAAACACAAATTCATAGATAAAACCGTCCCGAATTTCAAGAGAGCAGAGCATTAACTCCCAAGTGCAGCGCTTTCTGAATGTGGGACCGCTCACCCCAGTGAAGCTCTGCATCTCCCTCCCTCCCCCACCAGAGGCAACCCCTATCCTGAACTGGGTGACTGTTACTCCCATGCAGGCCTCATATGTATTTTATTTCACGTGTCTTCCTCTGAATGTTCGATGGCACCGTTTCTGTTTTTGACATTTTCTGTGTCATTGTACATCACACTGTAACTGTCTGTTTATGGATCTATCTCCCCCTCACCCCAAGCCCCTTACTGTGGATGCACAGGGTCACTTATTCAACATTGTAACCTCAGGGTCTAGCACACTGAAGACAGAAGCAATGAATGTTTGCTTAAAAAAAATGACAGAGAGGGAAAGAGGGATTTGACTCATGGTTACATGAATGCCCACAGGAGGCACGGGGTCAGTGGAAGGACCATTCTGGTCCCTTAGATCTCCCCCTCCTGTGGGCTGATGGAGAGGAAGAGCACCCAGCATCCTTGGACTGGGACTGAGGGTCCCTCTCCTCCCATTGGGAGGCACTCCTGCCAGGCCCCTGGGTATCCCCACCTCCGTGGGTTGGAGACATCACCCCCACTGAAGTTCTGTCCTGTCCACAGACTCGTCTCTACTTCATTGCAGCCTTGTGGTTGCTTTGACTTACCCAGTGTGCAGTACTTTGCTCTACCTGGGGGTGAAGGAGCAATCAGGTAGGTACAGGGCGGCAGACAGAGTGTGGAAGCAGAAGCTGGTCGCTCCTCTCGGGCATGAGTTTTGATTTTAAACTCCACCAATCCAAGATGTCCCTTTCCAATGTTACAGACCCCTCCACCCCAGCATCCGGCCAGGGCCTGGGCTTCCTGGCTGGGCTGGGTCTCACGGTCCGGCATCGGCCCTATCTGAAGCTGGTCATCTCCTTCCTCTTCATCTCAGCAGCTGTTCAGGTATGTCTGGCCAGGCTGATCCCTACTGGCTGGGCCTCTGGCCATACTGAGCTTGCATAGGTTCAGGTTAGTCTCTCGTCTCCACCACACCACAGGGAAACCAGTGGCTGGCAAGGGCTTGGCAAGGCTGATGCTGGGAGGAGAGAAACCTACCTAGATCTAGTGGGACTGGGGAGGGTCAGGGCCCAGACACCAGGAAGTGTCTGGAGTGGTAAAGTCCATCCATCTCAGCTATGCCAGGGGGAGACTAGGACTAGGGTTTAAAACCTGTGTCGGGATAAAACTCCATTGTTGGGGAAGGGATTGCATGATGGTGGCAGAAACCAGAGCTTGGAGGCCCAAAGGGAAGGCGCGACTCAAGACCTCAGCCTTGCCCTTGATTTCCACGTTTCTGCCATTTCCTGTACACGCCTACTTCCGGTCGACTCCTCAGGTGGAGCAGAGCTACCTGGTCCTGTTCTGTACACATGCCTCCCAGCTTCAAGACCACGTCCAGGGCATGGTGCTGACAATCCTGGTGAGGGGACATGGGGTGGTAGAGGCGAGAGGCCTGAGTCAAGGCTGTGTGGTCCTTGACATGACCTGTGTGATGGAGTTCTGGTGGTCAGTATTTTGGTCTCTGCTTGGGCTTTTTGCTAAGATGATTCAACTGTGTCCAACCCTATGGACTGTAGCCCACTAGGCTCCTCTGTCTCTGGGATTCTCCAGGCAAGAATACTGGAGGGGTTGCCATTTCCTTCTCCGGGGGATCTTCCTGACCCAGGGATCGAACCCACGTCTCTTATGTCTCCTGCATTGGCAGGTGGGTTCTTTACCACTAGTGCCACCATTTTAGCAGAGGGTGGAATTGAGGTTAGGGTCATAAAGTTCATAAAGTTCAGCCACTGGTTCCAACCAAGGACAAGGTCAACGTCGGGTGTCCCACCTAAAACTGAGCATTTGAGAATCTGGCAGGGGTCCCAGCAGGGCATCCTGGGCTATGACGATTCTGTCTGTTCACAGGTCTCAGCAGTGCTGAGCACCCCGATGTGGGAGTGGGTTCTGCAGCGATTTGGGAAGAGGATGTCGGCCCTCGGGATCTGTGTGAGTGAGGCAGGAAGCCAGGCCTGGGGTGGTGTTGAGGGGGCAGTGTGTTCTCGCGTCCTCCGTGTCTAGCCCGGCGCCAGGCTCAGAGGGCATCAGTAAGGACTGGTGAGTGCATGAATCCGAGAGCAGCCATGAGTGTGTGCGGGGCAGGGGTACAAGCGGAGGAGGCGCCAGTGTGTCTGTCTCCCTAGGCGATGGTGCCCTTTGCAATCCTGCTGGCTGCTGTGCCCATGGTGCCTGTGGCATATGTCGTGGCCTTTGTGTCTGGCCTGAGCATCGCTGTGTCCTTGCTGCTACCCTGGTAGGCCGGGTGAGGGGCACGAGGAGTAGGGGCCTCCCACCCTTCCCAGTGGGTATCCCTCCTTCATCTCAACCTGTAGTCCCAGGCCTTCCTCACTGGGGACAGGCTCTCCCCCTTTTAGGGGAAAGAGTGTGTTGGGGAAAAAGTGAAAAGAAAGTGAAAATGTTAGTCACTCCGTTGTGTCTGCCTCTTATGAGACCCCATGGACTGTAGCCTGCCAGGCTCCTCTGTCCATGGGAATCTCCAGGCAAGGATACTGGAGTGGGTTGCCATGCTCCCCTCCAGGGATCTTCCCAACCCAGGGATTGAACCCAGGTCTCCCACATTGCAGATGGATTCTTTACCATCTGAGCCAGCAGGAAGCCCAAGAATACTGGGGTGGGTAGCCTATCCCTTCTCCAGAGGATCTTCCCACCCAGGGATTAAACCTGGGTCTCCCACACTGCAGGCAGATTTTTTACTGTCTGAATCACCAGAGAAGTACAAGCACTTTTACTGCCTGACTCTCTTTGGACCAGTCCTGGTGCTGGGCAGTGGGGACCCAGGGGTGCATCTGACTCAGTCCTTGTCCCCCGAAAGCCCTCAGTTTGGCAGCTCCCGAAGAGAGAAAAGACATAATTCTGCAGCCCCTGCCCCCAGGTCCATGCTTCCAGACGTGATTGATGACTTCCAGCTGCAGCACCAGCATGGCCCAGGCCTGGAGACCATCTTCTACTCATCCTACGTCTTCTTCACCAAGCTTTCGGGAGCAGGCGCCCTGGGCATCTCCACCCTCAGCCTGGAGTGAGTCCCAGAATCGGGCTGTCCCAGAGGCACAAAAGACAAGTGGTGCGGGAAGCGAAGGGCAAAGTCCCCAGCCCAAGCCAGCCCGGGGCCACCCACAAGTCTGGGGAGTGTGTGGGAACCCCCACCTCAGCTTTCTCTGTGCACATGACCAGAAGAGATACAGGTCTCAGCAACTATACCCATCCTGAAACCTTTACTCCCCACATTCACAGCTCTCTCTGAACTCCTCCCCGGTCTGCCTGTTCCCTCACACTCCCTTCCTCCCTAGTTAGACTGATTTGGCCAGAAAACAAATCCAAGTTTCAGGATAGGGCGGGGATTGGGCATCTGGGACCCTTCCATCAGGAGGCTCTGAGCTGGATGCTCAGGGTGGGGGCTTCTCCAGCTTCGCAGGGTACGAGTCAGGAGCCTGCAGGCAGTCGGAGCAGGTGGTGGTGACCCTCAAGGTCCTCATCGGTGCTGTGCCCACCAGCATGATCCTCATTGGTGTGTGCATCCTCATGGTCGGCCCCACTCCCAAGGTGCCAAGTCGGGCCAACTCCCGCTCCCTGGGGAGGTAGGCACCTCACACTCATGGGTACACACCGCAGGGCAATAGGGAGGCATGCAGATGTGCACAGTTCTCCTGTGGACCTGATGTGCCACAAGCATGGCAGTCTTTTTTTTTTTTTTTTAATTTGTTTATTTTTGGCTGCACTGGGTCTTCTTTGCCACCTGGGCTTTTTCTAGTTGCGGTGAGCAGGAGCTGCTCTCTAGTTGAGGTGCTTGGGTTTCTCATTGGGGTGGCTTCTCTTGTTGCAGAGCACGGGCTCTAGGGTGCAAGGGCTTCAGCAGTTGTGGCTCCTGGGACCTAGAGCCCAGATTTGTTAGCTGTGGTCCACGGGCTTAGTTGCTCTGTGGCATGTGGAGTCTTCCCAGACCAGGGATTGAAACCATGTCCCCTGTATTGGTAGGCAGATTCTTATCCACTGTACCACTGGGCAAGTACAGTCAGTCCATCATAATGGGCCCCACCAATCTTGGCTCTTGCTGCACCATGAAGAACCTTCCAGCCTGGGTGCTGAAACCCCGGGGTCATCTTCTACTCCTCCCCACACCAGCTGCCCTGAGCCGCTCTCTCCTTGTTCTTATCACATGGAAGCACAGACCCCACTGCCCCGGGGATGATCTGCTCACTGCCTGGCTTTCACAGTAGACTGTGGGGCCCTTGATGGCTGAGGGGACTGTTTTCTTTATTTTTGTGTCCCAGGAGCTCAGCCCAGAGCCAAAGTCCAAGCAGGCACTGCAGTGTCAACACTTCTGGTCAAGCAGACAGTCACAAGCTGTGCCCACATATTTGCACACCCAAAAACTTACAAACAAGAGCCCCCTGTACAGGCAAAGGCCCACACAGGATAGGCCAGGAATGGCTCCATCATGGATCCCTCAGTGCTCAGTGGGGAGAGCCTGGGATTCCAGCCCCTCATACTGAGATCATTCCCTGTGTTTGGAGAATGACACGTGGTTGGGACCTGGAGGAACAGGGCTGTAGCTTCGCTCTGAGGGTTGAGCAGGGGAGGAGTTGCTCAGGAGACAAGGAGCAGCCACTGACACTTCCCTGACCTCTGCCCACCCTCTCCTCCTCTCTGACTTCTCTTCTCTTTCCCGCAGGAGGACCAGCTACACTCTGGCTTGAATTTGAGACCCTGTGAGCCGGCATATCCGGAGCAGCATCTTCTGGGCTCCAGGCCCCCCTTTTTATCCCTTTGGCACCCCCACCTCACCATTTACACACAACCTGTCCTTTCTCCAGGGATGTGGAGTCTTCAGTGACTCTCCGGAAGGGAGTGGCCTGGGCTCCACCTTTCATGTTTTACCTGTTGACCTCAGGACATCTCAGAAAGGTCTGTGCCCCTGACTACCCAGCTCTGGGCAACCTGTGACCTGGAAAGCATTCCTGTAGCAACTATTCCTGGGAAAAGGAAGCCCCTACCAGCCTGGTCTGCTGACTTCTGTGGGAGCACCAGCTCCACCAACCTACTTAGATGGTAAAGCTACTTGACAAGACAGACACACAGAATCTTGTTTCCCCTGATGGTCCAGTGATCATCTAATGGAGAGGCTGACAGACAGCATGTGAATGGGCAGAGCAGGGACAGATGGACATGCTGGGATATCCAGGTGGAGAGATACTCAGATGCAGCCAGAGAGGTCAGCAGACCCCAGAGGGAGCGGATTGGGCCAGCAGTGGGGACAGGTTGAACAGGGCACGAGGTGTTTCTCAAGACCTTTTGCATTGTACAGCTCGGCTGATGACACTGTTTCTAGAAGGGGTCACAGACTGATACTGAGCCACCAAGGATCAATCATTTTTATGAACAAAAGTTATTTTTGTGGGAAAACTTTTCTGAAAGTTAATCTTATAAAAATCACAGGAACCACTATTTTCTAGAGGCCACCATGTCTTTGGGGAAAAAAGATCCACTGAGGTTTATTTTTTCAGAAACAAAGTGTTTGCCTTCTACTTGCTTGCTTGCGTGTGTGTGCAGTTGTGTCTGACTCTTTGCGACCCCATGGGCTGCAGCATGCCAGTCTCCTCTGTCCATGGGATTTCCCAGGCAAGAAGAGTGGAGTGGGTTGACATTTCCTACACCAGGGGTCGTCCCAACCCAGGAAGGGAACCCACGTCTCTGACATCTGCTGCGTTGGCAGGCAGATTCTTTACTGCTGAGCCACCTGGGAAGATCTGTTTGAGTCTGTAAAATGTGACTGGGGCCAACCTGCTCATCCCACCTCCTGGGAAATCTGTCCCAAGGAGGGAAGGGGAGGGTGCCTGATGTCACTGAAACTGGCCATGTCTCCTCAACCATGTGTCCCAGAATATCCACAGTTCATCAGACCACAGGTTTCCTGTGGGAGGAGACAAGAAGTTGAGGCCATCGGCCAGGGCAGCAGACCATGGTAGCTTGTGTGGGTTTGGGGCCTGGGGAGGAGCTGGGGAACCCATGGGGCCCTGATGCCCCAGCAAGTGTTCCTAGAGAAGCCTGGGTACCCACAGGGGAACCAGGAGGTGAGATCTGCCCCCTACATTTCTCCCCCACCCCCAGTTCTACCCTTCCCAAGCCCACTGCCCAGGACTAGGCCCCCTTCCACTTCCTCTTTAGCCCTCTGGCTGCCTCTTAAGTATGAGATGAGATTGAAGGTCTAAGACGGTCAGAGCTCAGACACACTCAGATAGTGCTCCTCAGAGCTTAAAGCATTTGGCTTCCTCTACAAATGCTGTCTTTTCATACTGTCCATGGGGTTCTCCAGGCAAGAATACTGCAGTGGAGTTCTTCACTGACTCAATGGACCTGAATTCGAGCCAACGCCAGGAGACAGTGGAGGACAGAGGAGCCTGGCATGCTACAGTCCATGGAGTTGCAGTCAGACGTGACTAAGCGGCCGAACAATGACAAATGTTCTACCCTTCCCAAGTCCCAAGTTCCCAGGTTCCAAGAAGGAACCTGACCTCAAAGAGAGTGCAGAGTGTGACCCCGTCTGTCTGACACCTGAGCTTTCTGGCTCTGTAACTGACAAGGGCATCTGATCCTTGAGGTCACAGGGCTCCAGAGAAAGAGCTGGGCTCAGCCTCTCTTCCTGATTCCGGAGGGGGCTGATGGGAAACTCTGTTCACCCCCTCTCTGCACAGGCACATACAGCACAGACATATGTCACACATTGCACACTCACACACACCTACAGAACAGGTTTTTGTTTGCTTGCTTGTTTGTTTTTCTTTTGGCTGCACTGTCTTTGTGGGGTTGGCAGGCTTAGTTAACCCTTGGCAATTAAGTTCTTAGTTGGGATCTTAGTTCTCTGACCGTGGATCAAACATGAGTACCCTGCATTGAAAGCTGGATTCTTAACCACTGGACCACCAAGAAAGTCCCCAGAACAGTTTCTTAACACTGGATAATCACTGGCCGTGTGGAGACAGTAAGGTACAACAAGGCAGTTTCTCCCATGTGGTCATGCGGTGCTTTGGAAACCTGGGCAATGTAGGTGGGATCAGAAGCTTGTGCTACATTTGATGTTACCTCTATTTCCCGCAAGTGCGGTCTCCTAGGAAACCGAGGAGAGCTGTGCTGTACAAGAACAGCAGTCGGGGCCACCGCTGGGGGTCAAGTGTTGGATCTCAGAGATGGGAGGCGATCATGGGCTGACCAAAGGGTATGATTCCATTTCTTCTTCATGACAACCCTATGAAGCAGGTATTATCTCATTTTCAGGTGAGAAAATAGACTAGGGAATTAAGCAACTTGCCTAAGAGCAGTTAGAAATGGAAGAAATGGTTTTGTACCCAGAATTGGAGATCAGATGCCCACCTCAATGTCCTCCAGGCAGTTAAAACATCACACGTCCTTCTCCCCACACTTGTTCTGCCTCTTGCATTTTAGGTAAATTTATGTCAGCATCTATCCAGTCACCAAAACCCCTAACTTGGTCTCTCCTTAGTTTCTTTTCTCTCCCATTTACTCCACCAACCCATTCCCCATATATACCAAGTATGTATTAAGTGAGGGAAAAGTGTTGCAACGTGTGGGTTCTACCATTATCAAATGGTAGAAGTTGGGACTTCCTTGGTCATCCAGTGGTTGGGAGTCTGCCTGCCAATGCAGGGACATGGGTTCAATCCCTGATCCAGGAGGATCCCACATGCCTGAGGCAATTAAGCCTGTGTACTGCAGCTACTGAGCCTGTGTGCCTAGAACTTCTGCCCTGCAATAAGAAGCCACTGCAATGAGAAGTCTTCACCCCAAAACTAGAGTAGCCCCTGCTTAGCACAAAAAGAAAAACCCTGCATGTAGCAGAGAAGACCCAGCACAACCAAAAATAAATAAATAAAAAGAGAGAGGTTCCTGGTGGTCCAGTGTTTAGGACTTGGTGCTTTCATTACTGTGGCCTGGGTTCAATCCCTGGTCTGGGAGTTAAGATCCCCCAAGCCCCATGGTGCAGCTAAAAACATAAAATAAAAAACAGAAAAGAAGAAATGATAATTTACAACAATCAAGAGATAAGCACCTGGGGTGGAGTTACTTCTATGGAGAAAAATCCAGGAGGGATACATAGGGAGCCTGAATGGTTCCTAGTAATGTTCTGGTTCTTAAATTAGGGATAGGTGATTCACTTTATTATTATGCCTTCCTATACTTTGTATCTATTGCACTTATTAAATAATACCATACAAAAAATTTTAAAATTTGGGCACAAAATGAGATTTGTAAGTAATGTTTCTATGTAAAATATTCTCAATATAACATTAAACAATAATTTATTTAGCTCTTCTCTCCCTGTTTCCTTCTCTCCCCAAACCAACAAATACTGGATTATCTTTTATTTATTTCAATGATTATATAGAGACCAGGGAAACATGTTTTGTATGAGAGCTGTCATGGGATCAGATTTGTTAGAAAGAAATAATTTATATCCTGAACTGTCCACCAGAAGAAATATGAAGACAACAACATATGTAAAAATCAAGAACATTCCTCTATACTAGAAACAGTCACAAAGTAAATATTAAAATATTCACACATATACCCCCACAAAAAAACCATTCACAACAGGATTCTCCTGGTGGTCCAGTGGTTGGCACTATTCGCTTCCAGTGCAGAGGGCCTAAGATCAATCCTTGGTCTGGGAAATTCTGCATGCCACTCGATGCATACAAAAATAAACAAACTAAAAAACAAAAACATTCACAACAGCTGCAACAACCGTTAGTGATTTTATTGAAGACTCATCCACAGGATGCTGACCAGCGAAATGACTGTAACATACACTCTGGGACACCTACACAGATTTTGCTATCAGGTCCCCCAGACCCCATCTTGAGGCTTCACAGTTGTGGTTTCACCCCACCAGACACTTCCTTCGAAAATGGAGCCAGGCCTCAGGCTGTCCTCAGCCACTGCTCTCCAGCAACTGATTCCAGACAAGTGGCCTCCATTCCCATTACTCCAGCAGCTCCTCTAATGCATTTCAACCGCAAAGTGGCTCTCGCCTCTTCCCTATCCCTGCTCCATCTTCATAAACTAGCAGACAGGAGTCCTCAAGGGTACAAGATCTTTCCAGATGACTTTAAAAGAAAAGAGGAAGAGGCATTTGTGCTCCTACGCACCTGAGCTCCTACAGCTGAAACAACGTACCTGCAGATGTGTCCTGACTAGTCTCACATCAATCCACTCGTTATGCTCCAGTGCCAGAAGTTTACGACTCTGTGAAAAGTGGCAAGTCTATCTGAAGCTGGGATCAGGGCTCTTTCCACTAGGCTAAGCTGGTGCTTTAGCCCATAATTATAAGAAACTATCTCTGAGTCAGTGTAACCTTCAACTTTCTGAAATACTTTCTCTCATAGATTCTATGCTGGCCTGTAAGACTTGAACAGGGAGAACATAAAAACAGATAAATTAAGGTGGCAATTTAAACTAAGGGAGTTGATTACTCGGAGAAAAATGGGGCATTTTTAGGATCCCCAAATGAGGAGATGAGTGGCAACAGCAGAAAGTCCCACCACAGGCCTCGCCTGTGCTTGGCGCTCTGCTAGTAACATCAGGACCTGCGTCAGTGGGGCCCGGAGGGAGTCAAGGCACTTTAAGTTATCATTTCAAATCTGGCCCAGGGCCAGATTTCAGAGCTCCTGGACTTTTGTCAGCCAGAATTTTCTAGGGAAGTGACAGGGTCAGGTTTAAATCCAACATCAGACTACTTCCTGTTCGAGGTAGTCCTGGGAGCAGAAATGAATCGATTTTTTTTTTCCTTTGAGCTCTGTGCATTCCTGCTCATTTAGGGTAAAAAGAGATGCTGGAGCAGATGTTCTCCAGCACTCCTCACACTCAACTTGAAGCCAAGAAGAAGATCTATTACAATCCTGAGGTACCTTTTAAGTGCTTCTAAGAGCTTTAATGCCGTTTTGGGCAAGGGACAGAAAGCCTCAGAGAAACCATAAAACACAATCCATATGGCACCATAATATTGTTTTGTGCCGGGAATTCTGCCCTTAGACAAAACCACACAGTCATGAATACATAAATAACTGCTTTCTGAGCCATCTAACAAAGACTAGGCTCTGCTGCAGAGCAGGGAACAGCAGTCTGGGGGGAAGAGTGGCGGAGCCAGCCATGGCAAGCACTTCACCTCCCAGTGGCACTGCAGATCCCAGCAGGGGCACGTCCACCTTGGAAAACAGCTCTTGTTAGTAATGGCCTTGTCTGTGCAGCACATGCTCTGGTGGTAAGTATCAGACTACACTGCCAGTGTGGTCAGAAGAGCCGGTGGTATCTCCACTTTGGGGAATCCATCACTGAAGACTCCAAGGGAAGGACTGCTATCAAGGCTCTGAGGCAGAGTTTTGGAAGTCATCTGACCTGCCATCTCTTATGATTATTTCCTGTGTGGCTGTGAAAGTTAAGGGGATGAAGCCTTCACTATCCGCACAAAGAAGGATCCAGTGGGAGTCTGCAAAGTAAAATAAACACACAGGCAATTCTAAAATAAACACACAGGCAATTCTAAAATAAACACACAGGCAATTCAGGATATCCTGTCTTAATAAAGAAAAATATCACAAATATAACTTTTTTGAGAGAAAGAATGTAGTAATTGATAATCTTGAACCTGACCATCACAAGACTTTATAGAAATGGAGAGGCCAGGTGAAACTGAGGGTCAGGTTACATAGCAGGAAGGGGATATTGATGACAGGTGACAGGGAGAGCTAAGGGACAGTATTAACGCCCAGGCTAGGCATTAAAGGGTCAGTGTCATGTATTTGAGCTTGTGTGTGCATGTGTGCATGCTGGTGTTAGGGGGTGTGTATGGCGTCCCTACATTTTTCTAATGCCATCTAGTAATTTCTTTAGAAACTATGCGAAGCTGGCAACAGCAACTCTATGGAGGAAACTTCTATATTTTTGAGGTCCATACCAGCCTCTAGACACCCAAGGAGGCTGAGCTGACTAGTGCCAGGCTAGAAGTGCCCAGATAATCCTAAATAGTTTGTTCCGAGGTAACCTAGGACCACTGGTGTAACACATACCTGGACTTTCTCTGGTTCTTTTCAGTCTACTGTGACCCTGTAATTTCACTTCTGAAAATCTATACTTTCCAAAAATGTATAAAATACAGAAAGATTTTTATTAGTGTTATTGATGATAATGAAAAATTGGGAACCACTTAAATGTCAAAGAAAACAAGGCAAACTGAAATATGGTATTAAGAGAGAAAATACTGCTCATCACAAGGAAAAATTTTTTCTATCTATATGAGATGATGGCTGTTCACTAACTTACATGATGTATTAAGTCAAATTGTTATGTTGTACTCTTTATAGTGCTGTATGTCAACTGTATCTCCATAAAACTGGAAGGAAAAAAAATATGGTACATTCAAGATAGAATATTAACCCAGTAAAAATTACAATTATCAAGTTGTATCATAAATGCACGTATCAAAATAGAAAAATGCTGATGCTACAAATGTTTAGCAGGAAAAAAAAATGAAATTAAAAAGAAAATTTTATGTTTAGTGTGTGGCTGTCCTGAAGACTGAGGCATAAGAAAACCACCATGCTGCCCATCAGATGGAACACTGGCATGAGTCAGTCCTAAGCCACCTAGGAGAGTCCTTCATGTGCACGTTTGCTGCATATTAAAATGACAGCTCCTAAACAGACATAGAGAAGAGACTTATGCACATGGGGAGAAGAGAGGAGAGGGTGAGCTGTATGGAAAGAGTAACATGGAAACTTCATTGTCATATGTAAAATAGATAGCCAAAGGGAATTTGCTGTATGGCTCAGGAAACACAAATGGGGGCTCTGTATCAATCTAGAGGGGCGGGCTGGGGAGGGAGATGGGGGGGAGGTTCACAATGGAGGGGATATATGTATACCTATGGCTGATTCATGTTGAGGTTTGACAGAAAACAACAAAGTTCTGAAAAGGAATTATCCTTCAATAAAAAAATAAATTAAAAAAAAATGACAATGCCTTTAAGAAATATTCTATGGGAGTTTCCTGGTGGCCCAGTGGTTAGGATTCCAGGCTGTCGCTGCTGTGGCCTGGGTTCAATCCCTGGCTGGGGAACTGAAACCCCACAAGCTTCAAGCACGGCCCCCCAAAAGAAAGAAAACAATAAGGTCCTACTGTATAGCACAGAGAACTATATTCAGTGTTCTGTGATAAACCACAATGGGAAAGAATATTTTGAAAAAAAGAATATAGGAACTTGCCTAGCCATCCAGTGGCTAAGACTTCCCCTGCAGCAGACAAGGGTTCAATCCCTCGCTGGGGAACTAAGATCTCAGATCTCATATGGCATGTGATGTGGCCCCAAAATTAATAAATAGACAAATGAAAGAATGTTTGTGTGCGCACAGAGCCCCCCCGCACCCCAGCACACACACGAAAGAAAAATATTCTGCAATGCTTTTTACGTTTTAATGCAACTGGCATATGTGAGGTTTTCTGTCATTTCCTGCAGTTGTTACATATTGCTTTGTAACTCTATTTAGTTTTTTCATGTGTGCACTCAGGTTTTTCAACTAGGTTGTAAGTTCCTTAAGGGCAGAACCCATATTTTCCGTGTGTTTCGGCACCTATAACAGGCCTAGACATACAATAACAATTAATAATACTTTTTAACTGTCTACTGAATCACTGAATGGTTGGTACACTTCATTTTCATCACCAGTGACAGTCACAAAATTGAGGGAGGGGATGTCGGGTAGAGCTGCCTTCTGAATTTTACCTACCATGCAGCATTTCAACAGAGAGAGGCCAAAAGTCTGTTGGACTGTGCTGAGTCTTAGCTTGCCATTGCAGAGAAGCATCATTCTTTTTTCAACAACAGGATGTACAAAATGACATTTCTTCAAAAATAAAGATAAAAATTGTTAAGCTGATTGCAGAAATGAGATTAACATTTCCTAAGAATAGAATGTATAGTTTAAAAAATTCTTATCTATTACCACTATCAACTTCAGTGTTAAATAAGGAGCTTTTTGCTGCATTATTTTGCACAACTAAAGAATCAGACAAGACACAACCCCAAATTTCCTTTTGCTCTGTTCCTCCCCAAGGTTATGTCTTTATCTCTAGGAATCGGTTTTTCTAGGATGAGACTAATAGCATTATAGGATGATGGATGGCAGCCTGAGAAAGACACAATCAGATGGTGAGGAAAAACTGCTCAGCTGTTTTAGAAACAGGCATACCTCAGAGATATTGTGGATTTTGGTTCCAGGCCACTGAAATAAAGTGAGTGTCATAATAAAGTGAGCCACATGAAGTGTTTTGGTTTCCTAGTGCATATTCTGGAGAAGGCAATGGCACCCCACTCCAGTACTCTTGCCTGGAAAATCCCATGGGCGGAGGAGCCTGGTAGGCTGCAGTCCATGGGGTCGCTAAGGGTCGGACATGACTGAGCAACTTCACTTTCACTTTTCACTTTCATGCATTGGAGAAGGAAATGGCAACGCACTCCAGTGTTATTGCCTGGAGAATCCCAGGGATGGGGGAGCCTGGTGGGCTGCCATCTATGGGGTCGCACAGAGTCGGACACAACTGAAGCGACTTAGCAGCAGCAGTGCATATTCTGGGCTTCTCAGGTGGCACAGTGGTAAAGAATCTTCCTGCCAATGCAGGAGACATGGGTTCGATCCTTGGGTCGGGAAGATCCTCTGGAGGAAGAAATGACAATCCACTCCAGTATTCTTGCCTGGAGAATCCCATGGACAGGGAGCCTGGGGTGCTCTAGTCCATGGAGTCACAGAGTCACACACAACTTAGCCAGGAGGACACACACTGCATACTCTGTAGTTAAGTATGCAACTGCATATGTCTAATAATGGACATACCTTCATTTTAAAATGCTTTATTGCTTAAAAAAATGCTAACTGACAACAGATGTATCTATATATCTTTAAACAAAGATATATAAGTCAACAGGAATCATATCAGTGTGGTGGTGTTAAAGTTTTAGACAAAGACCAGTATTACAGTAGCTGCAGTAAGAGGTAACCAGAATTAGATCTCAGGATACGTAAGTTTATATGTGAGAAATTTGGTAGATCAAGTTCAGTGGGATAAAGATGGATTTTTAATAATGTTGGTAGCACAACCACTTATCTTTCAGAAAATTTTAATCAATGATTAAAAACATAAATGTAAAAACTAATGTAATAAAATAATATAAGAAAACCTAGGTTACTACACATCTATCAATTTCTTTAGAAAACCTCTTATAAACTGATAACTCAATAGCGAAAAATGAGCAAAAGGCAATTCACACTCAACTGACCAAAAAACATGAGGATATACTCAAATTCATTAACAGTAGTGAATTACCAGGGGCTTCCCAGGTGGCACAGTGGTAAAGAACCTGCCTGCTAATGCAGGGGACACAAGAGACAGGGTTTGATCCCTGGGTTGGGAAGATCCTCTAGAGTAGGAAATGGCAACCCACTCCAGTATTCTCACCTGCAGAATCCCACAGACAGAGGAGCCTGGCAGGCTACAGTCCACCGGGTCACAAAGAGTCATCCACGATTAAGCATTCATCATAGCCACAGTAAGGGAAAAACAATTAATAAAAGTGAAATACTACTTCACATTCATCAGATTGGTGAGGATGTAAGGAAAAGGATAGTCCCATATGTTGCTGATGGGCATGTGATGATTCACTGTTTAGTAAAAAGTCTTTGAAAGGCAATCTGGCAACTCTATTAAAAGTAGAAGCATATACATATTATATATATATATTATATATATATATATATATACTCTTCAAATCTACACTTCCACTTCTGGGAACCAGCCAATAGAAATAAAAGTATGAATAGAAATAGATACATATGAGAATACTACTGTGGCACTATTTGGAGTGGCTAAGAACTGAAAACAAAGTGAATGTCCATCAACAAGGGAAGAACTGAATAAACAGAATACTCTCAGCATGAAGTAAAGAATACACCATATGACCCCATGTTTGTAAAACAATGAGAAAATCACCACCCCAACACCTATATACCTACGAATTAAGCAAAGATCTGTGTAAGATTATATGAGTACGAAGGAAAAATATGCAAGGATCCACATTAAGCTGCTAGCTAAAAGTGGATTACAGGGAGGAGAAGCAGGGCCAAGTTCAATGGGAAAGTATCCATGATAAAATAAGATGATATATGAGCCCATTTAAATAACATTTTATGTTTGCATATATAGGTATACATAGATACATTAAAAAATTGTAATGACTATAACCTTTCTTATAAATGGAAGAGAGCTTGCAACTGCATGTAAGAAAAGGTCTTCTCAATGAAACAGCATGATTTAAGAATTTGTTTTCTAAACATAGATTGCCAGAATGAGTACAAGAATTCATGTTTTCATACCATGCGCATGATAAAGTCATGGTGTATATTGCTATGTGGGCCTATCCAACCAACCTGAAAAGGTATAACAACTTGCCTGAATATAACATGCCCAGCTCAGTCAAGTTCAATTAGAACCCCACTGCCTCAGCAATAAATTTCTCTTGCAGCACATACTGGCTACAGGAGCCAGTGGTAGCTCCCCCAGAGAAGTTACCTGGCAAGTGATGTGAACGTAAGGCAGATCCTGAGAGAGTGGGTACACTGGAGAGGATTTCTTTCCATTGTGCAGAAAGTCGCTGAGTTCAGAAAGATGTCGCTGCACTTCACTCAGGTTCCTAGATACAACTTCCAGTTCCTTAGATAGCTGGTACGTTTCCTTTTCCCATTTTAAGTTAGGAGGTTCTGCGGTACTGGTGTGGGCTGGTGTGCTGCTGGGTCTGGGCAGTGTTACTGACCAGTTACAGGCCTGGCATCTAGAGTTTCTAGGACTGTGGAGCCATCACAGATGCTGGATGCAGGACTTTCTATTTCTTTAATAAGTGTTCTTCCAGGCCGTCCACTTTGACTGCTGCTATTAGCTGTGAACAAGAGCCCTCTGCTTTGGTGACAAAAATCTGGCGAAAGATCTTCAATTAGCTTTTTTATATTTGTTTTATTTATCAGAGTACTGAAAGCAGAGTTACCACTCTGGTTTTCACTCAATGTCACTGGAGAGTCTTCTTTCAGCATTACCTCTGTAACAATCAAACGAATCATATACTGATCAGATTTTGAAGAAGGAAGAAATGCCGAGTCAGTGGACTTTTGTCTTCCCACCAAAATTAATAGTAATTTCTCTGTCAAGAAACATATGCCTTTTGGTCTTTCATTACTCTCTAACTGAATCTGTTGGATGTTTGGCATTAATAACGGAATGACAGAATAGATAAAAATTACATTAGATGTATTGGAAGCCACTGCGACTGCTTGTGCTTTAAGATTAAATGCTATTAGATCAGGAACCAGAATGCCTGGAATGATGACTTTTCTGTTGCAGGTAACCTCCTTCTCAAAGGTCAAGAGGACCAAATGTGAAGAATCCAGGCCAGTTCCTGTCAAGTAGTCTTTTTTTCTTAGACAAGTAAGAGAACTACCCTCAGATTTAAATCTGTTGAAGTGGATATGAGTTAGATCCAGAGGCTCAGAAAAGGATGACGACACTGGTGTTTCAGAATTTGTTTCAGAGGAAACTGGATCAGTAACTGGTAAAGCATGTAGACAAGTGTCTTCACCACTAGGGGGAACGTCAAAAGTTCCAGAAGCATTTAACCCACAAATCTTATCCAGCGGAAGCTCAGTGGCTATAGCGACCTGTGAGTCCACAGTGGCTCCGATTGAGCGCACGTAACTGTCCACATCAAAGATGGGACAGAGGGAGCACCTGTGAAGAGTCTTCTGAGCACTGTTCCAAATGTAAGAATGCAGGCTGCTGCCTGCTGCCACCCCAGCCTCTGGCCATCCTGGGTCCAACACGCACAGTGAATGAGGCCTTGGGTGCTGACGTCCACTTTGACTTGGGAACTGTCACAGTGGATGTTGTAGAACACAGAGACATCCCAAGCAGTCAACACAGTCAGGATGGCACTTTCTGGGTGCCACACACAGCCCTGGGGAAGGACAGGGCATGACTGTCTGATCTCACAGGGCTGAGACATCAGCCACTTGCTTGGCTCTGCAGGGCTAGGACACAGCTGCCACACGATGACACACTTCTTGTGCTGGACAGCGAGTAGAGTGGGTGTGTCAGCTGCACCAGGCGGGGCCCAGGACACCCTATACACGTGTTCAAACTGTCCAAGGACTGTTGAGTCCCCAAATTTGGCCCCTCCACTGTGAAGCTGTAAATTGGTCAGGACTACCTGAGTCCCATCAGTCCAAGCAAGGCCGTGAATTGGGTGTATTGCTTGATATAATGCATTCAGTCCAGTCCTGAGAAGTTTTCCTTGCCCCAACTCCATCCTTTCTGGTAAAGCTTCTCTGAAATAATTAAGAAGAAAAGTTACACCATGAAAATATAACCAGACAAATCCAGACAACTGGTTTAGCCTTTCTATGAAATGTGAGACACGGCAAAACAGAGGAAATCAGGATGACTCGACTCTTAACTGAATATGCAAAAAGACAATATCCTCTAAACACACCCAGCTACTATAGGAATTTGCTGGCCAAATTAGAAGGAAAGGAAGAGAGTAAACATATCCAGAATGTGCCATATGTGCTGCTAGTTCAGTTTAGTTCAGTCGCTCAGTCATGTCTGACTCTTTGCGACCCCATGAATCGCAGCACACCAGGCCTCCCTGTCCATCACCAACTCCCAGAGTTCACTCAAACTCATGTCTATCAAGTCGGTGATACCATCCAGCCATCTCATCCTCTGTCATCCCCTTCTCCTCCTGCCCCCAATCCCTCCCAGCATCAGAGTCTTTTCCAATGAGTCAAGTCTTTGCGTGAGGTGGCCAAAAGCATAGTCCTTCCAATGAACACCCAGGACTGATCTCCTTTAGGATGGACTGGTTGGATCTCCTTGCAGTCCAAGGGACTCTCAAGAATCTTCTCCAACACCACAGTTCAAAACCATCTGGAATTCAATACAATCCATGTAATAGTCCAGTGAAGTTAGCACTATTATTCTTGTGTGAGAAACAACAGAGCTGAAGCTCTGAAAGGTTAAGAAACTTGCCTTTCATATCTTATAACAAAACACCTTCCAGATAAATTAAAGATCCAAATTCAAAAAATGTGTAAAAAATATAAGAGATTTAAAAGAAAGACTTTTCATGGTACCATAAAAATACTCCAGCATGTATATGTATAAGGATTTACTATAGCATCTTTTATAAGATAAAAATCTAAATGTACATCAATATGGAAATACATTAAAAAATACAGAAGCTCCATGAATAATGACAGAAAAATCCTCCCCCAAAGCACTGAAATTCACAATATAACACATCTGGTAAGCTCCTATTTATGAAAAGAAATCCACCTCTCTATGTCTACAAACATGTGTTTGTATATATTTACATAAAGATGCAGAAAAAGATCAGAAATGACACATACCAAACTGTTCACAGCACATGCTGAGAAGGAGTGAGATGGGAAAAGAGAGAAGGTGGAACAGTCTTTATTTCTGTATTTTTTGAAAAATTGTTTTTTTAATAAGCATTTAGTCAAATAGTCCTTTTCTAATTGAAAAATGAGACTAAACATTCAAATGTGAAAAAATAATTTATGAAAAGTTCTTGTAAGCCAGTTAAAAAGACAAAATTTTAAGTGGCTGAAAAATATCAACAGGCAATTTGATATTACAAAACAATTATGATGATCAATAAACACATTCTAAGTGATGTTTAAGCTTAGAATGTTTAATCAAAGAATTGTCTAAACATGTAGTGTCCATCTCCACCACTCATTCTCTTCTTAACCCACTCCAAACTGATTCCATTCTCACCTCTTCTGAAACAACTCCCACCATCCCACCAGTGCTATCACATCACTGAATCTAATGGATATTTTTCAACCCTGCCTGGTTTACTTAGCGTCAAAGACAGAACTTGAGAAGCTGTCTTCAGACTCTAAATCCAAAGAAATATATTCTCCACCAAACTGGTAGATTTGATTTTTATTTGTCTGCATTTGTTTCTCACACCTTTTTGCTAGCTTTGTCCCTACTCTTAGAATCTTTTACCAAGACAGAAAGGTCTGTTTTACTTCTACACATGATGTCAGATTAAGTGTTTCTGCAGTAGCTTGCTAAATGGAGAAATATGTCCTCTGTCATTACTAATGAAGAAGGCTGCCATCTCAAACCCATTGGTCTTGTGTAAGATAATATATATACTTTCCTAATAGCTACTTATGCACTTTTAAAAGACTTTTATTGATAAATAATGCATGATACATTTTCCTGGGCAGAGAAAATTCCTAATAGGCCAATTATATATCAAAAGCAATTTATATGGTATGTTTTAGGCCACCCAAGTTAGTCTAATGTCATTGAGAGTGTGTATGGCCAGGGTTAGCCCAGGGTAAGAGTTTGTGAATAAGGGAAAAACAAACTTGATAATAAAGTCACGGAAATTTTTTAGAAGAATAAATTTTAATATTTTTATCTTTAGTAACAAGAAGAAATTTGGTAAAAGAGTTACCATATGATGCTGCAATCCCCCACACATACCTGGGCATATAGCCAGAGAAAACTTAATTCAAAAAGATTCAAGCAACACAATGTTCACTGCAGCACTAATTATATATACTTACATATATGTATAACTGAGTCACTGTTCTGTATACCTGAAACTAACATGATATTGTAAATAAATCATACTTCAATAAAATTAAATTTAAAATAAAAATGAAGGAAATTTGGCCTATATTCCTTAAACACATAACAATAATTAGTCCAGGTTCTGACCACCTCCCGCTTTTAAATACATTAGGATAAGGAGAAATTCTCTTCATTCCAGTCTCTTCTTTTCCTCAGAGCCTGGACTCTCTGAGTGTTGGCGGATTATCTTGAGATGTCCGGCTTGGACTGTAGATGTCCTATGGACTATAGCCCACCAGGCTCCTCTGTCCATGGGATTTTCCAGGCAAGAGTACTGGTATGGGTGGCCATTTCCTCCTCCAGGCAATCTTCCCAACCCAAGGACCAAACCCATGTCTCCTGCATCTCCTGCATTGCAAGCGGATTCTTTACCTCTGAGCCACTAAGGAAGCCTGAGAAAAGTCACAGCTCCTTGTAATTTTGCATTTCTGCTCAAATATCTTTGATGAGTCTCCACAGTTTATACATATAAAAATTCTTCCAAAATGTTTTAGCAAAGCATCGAAGGCCTTATATTTTCTGATACTGCTACACCTTTCCAACCTTCTATCTTTGATCATAAAGGGCCTGCTGAAGAATTTGGAATTTAGAGAAACCAGTCCACATTCATGCAACACTGTGCAGAACAGACCTGAGAAACTAAGTTGACAAGTTTTATAAGGGTCCGTGGGCAGAAACAACTGCAACACCGCAGAGCAATTCACTTCCAGTTAAAATTTAATCAATTAAAAATTAATCAATTAATTTTTTTAATGGGGGGACAGAGATAATTTGAATGTCAGGATGAGAAAGTGAGCCAAGCTTGTAGCTACGAGATACTTTTAAGACAACTGAAATAGATTATCAAGTGGAATGAGTGCTAAGGAAGAAAGGAGAATTAAGGACAACATACAAATTTTCAGCTTGGGAAACTGATGAACCATTAATCAGAGCTACAGAAGGCAGAGCATGCTTCAGAGGTACGAACAATGTAGCGTGCAACAAGTTTAACGTGGGCTTCCTCGGTGGCTTAGCAGTAAAAAATCTGCCTCTAATGCCAAAGACACAGGAGTTGCGGGTTCAATCCTGGGGTTGGGGGGAATCCCCTGGAGGAGGACATGGCAACCTACTCCAGTATTCTTGCCAGGAAAATCCCATTGGACACAGGAACCTCGCAGGACACAGTCCACAGGGTCGCAAAGAGTTGCACACGACTGAAGCAACTGGCACGCATGCCCGTGCTTTATTTAAGATGTTTACAGAGTAGCATTGTACCTTAGGCAGTCAGAGGTAAGGATTTGGGAGTCACTGTTACAGAGCTAGTAGTAAAAAGATCAGAGAACCAAGAGGACAAAGGCGAAAGACCTTCAGGTGTACCTCAATTATTTTGTATCTTTTAAATATTTGCCTGAAGCTAACGGTATGTACACCTGTTAGTCTCTCCACCCTCAGATGATAAGGTTTCTCAAATCAGGAACCCTGGTTCCTCTACAAAGCGAAAAGCTGAATGTATTCATTCAGAAGAGAGATGGCCAGAACCAGGATCTGGTGTTCAGTCTATAGCCATTTCATTCTTCCGTTTCTAATCTTCTTTAAAGACAACTCATGGAACTTCCTTGGTGGTCCAGGGGCTAAGATTTTGCACTCCAAATGCAGGGGACCCAGGTTTAGTCCCTGGTCAAGGAACTAGATCCCATGAGCTGCAACTAAGACGCAGCACAGCCAAAAAAAAAAAACTAAGACAACTCATAGTGACAGTCAAGGCTCAGGTGAATTGGAGCACTTCCAGTAAGTTTGTGTTTTTATTATAAAATAATTCCAAGTTCTTTACACTTATTGTTTTAAACTAATACATAAGAAAGGTCAAAAGGACCTAGAAATTCTCATATTGAGCGAAATAAGTCAGAGAAAGACAAATTCCCTTATCAGTTCAGCTCAGCCACTCAGTCGTGTCTGACTCTTTGCGACCCCATGAACCACAGCATACCAGGCCTCCCGATCCATCACCAACTCCCGGAGTCCACCCAAACCCATGTCCATTGAGTCGATGATGCCATCCAACCATCTCATCCTCTGTCGTCCCCTTCTCCTCCTGCCCTCAATCTTTCCCAGCATCAGGGTCTTTTCCAATGAGTCAGCTCTTCACATCAGGTGGCCAAAGTACTGGAGTTTCAGCCTCAACATCAGTCCTTCCAATGAACATCCAGGACTGATCTCCTTTAGGAATATGACATTGCTTATACGTAAATCTTTAAAAATGATACAAATGAACTTATTTACAAAACAGAAATAGAGTCACAGATGTAGAAAACAAACTTATGGTTACCAGGAAGGAAAGAAGAGGTAAATGGGGAGACTGGGATTGACATACACACTACTATATACAAAATAGATAACTAATAAGGACCTACTGTATAGGATGAGCCTTCCCTCGTGGCTCAGATGGTAAAGAATCTGCCTGCCATGCAAAGGACTTGAGTTCACTCCCTGGATGGGGAAGATTTCCTGGAGAAGGAAATGTCAAGCCATTCCAGTATTCTTGCCTGGGAGGCTACAGTCCATGGGGCCACAAAAGAGTCCTCAAAATGTAGAAACTGAACAACTGTATAGCACAGGGAAGTATTCTCAACACTCTGTAATCACTTAATTGAGAAAAGAACCTTAAAAAGGGTAGCTGTATGTGTATGTGTAATTGATGCACTTGCTTTATAGCAGAAACTAACACAACATTTTAAATCGACTATACTCTAATAAATTTTTTTAAAAGGTCAAAAGGTAAATTCACACACATACACTCAAATTCAACGAAATAAAATTATGACTGCAACCCTCCAGACATTTTTCTATGCAATTGATGTTAAACTTTTTCACTCATACTGCACCATTTCATACCACGATTTTTTCGCTTCATTATATTAGGATTTTACCCATGTTATTTAAAAGCTTTATAAATTACTTTTAGAAGTCACTTCATACCACTTTTCCTCACTGTTGAGAAAGTGCCATAATTTTTTCTCACTGGTGAGATACCTGGTTATAGCCAACTTTATCTTTGTACAAATACCTCTGGGATAAAGGTATTTATGCATAAAGCATGTTCATTTTGAATGGCTTCCTTAGGATATATTCCCAGAAGCGTCACTCGTGAGGCACAAACACTATATTCTCTGGTTTAAACCCACCCCCTGCTCGTCCGCATCCGCCAGCCCTCTCACGTGGCCCCTCACCATTCTAGCCATCTTCTCTGCGCACCTGTAACCCTTCCTCTAACCGCGTCTGCCAAAGTGCAGATCCCTCCACTTCCGTCCCCGCCCACCTGGCCTCCTCTACAGCGGCCAGGCGGGAAAGCAGTAGAGACAAATTACCTTTGGTCTCACTGCCCCACAGAAAATCGGTTTCCTCGCGGCCTCTGGAGCACACAGACCTCTGATCCGAAGTCCCAAGCAGATTCCGGAAGCATCGCTTCCCAGAGCCCGGTAGGTGAGCCGGGGCTGTACAAGCTAGGCAATTCCCCCTGCCTATTGGCTATTGCTTGTGTCCCGTTATGAGACGGTCCTTCCCATTGGCCAATAAGCTCGCGCTTTGCCGTACAGACCTCTGGGAGATGTATTCCGCCTGAAACGCCATCGAAGGTAAAATTGCTATTGATACCGTTCCTCCCTTGAGAGGTTTAGCGCTTTCCCCCGCATCTTTTCGGTCCTCGTAGTCTAAGAAAGGGAGAAGGCAATGGCACCCCACTCCAGTACTCTCGCCTGGAAAATCCCATGGGCAGAGGAGACTGGAGGGCTGCAGTCCATGGGGTCGCTGAGGGTCGGACCAGACTGACTGAGCGACTTCACTCTCACTTTTCACTTTCATGCATTGGAGAAGGAAATGGCAACCCACTCCAGTGTTCTTGCCTGGAGAGTCCCAGGGATGGAGGAGCCTGGTGGGCTGCCATCTATGGGGTCGCACAGAGTCGGACACAACTGAAGTGACTTAGCAGCAGCAGCAGTCTAGGAAGGAGTCCGGGAGCCCTAGAGTCAACACGGTTCCTTAGCTTTTCAGGGAAGCAGCGGGGAGGGGGAGGTAGAGAAGGAGTTGAAGACCTCTTTAAAATCTCAGAAAAATGTTCTCCATACACAAAATAGGGTATATGTAACTGACTCCGCTCCATGGACTTGCCCTAATTACAAACCGCTATTCTACACTTACCCCAAAAGTGCCTGCCCATAGCTACAACTCACTAGGCTTAAAGCCAGCTATACCCTTGCCAGATTCTGGGCCACGCCTTGGGGCAGCTCAGGGGGAATTCAGATCCTGACCCTCACGATAGTTGATCATGTTTGTTGAACAGCCAGCCAGCCCTCCTGATAATCTGAAGTCCGTGCCTTGACCATCTGGGAGAGAGGAGAGTGCGGAAGTGGAGAAGTGACACCTCTAGGGCTCGCTCTTCTTTGCTCAGGCTTTTTTTCCCATGCCTGTTTTCCTGCTCCACTTGTCAGAACCATACCTTCGTACCAATTTTTGCAACAATGCATGAAGAGAGAGAAAAAATTGAAAGTTCCATTCATTTTTCAAATGCTTGCTGCTAAGTTGCTAAGTAGCTTCAGTCGTGTCAACTCTGTGCAACCCCAGAGATGGCAGCCCACCAGGCTCCCTCATCGCTAGGATTCTCCAGGCAAGAACACTGGAGTGGGTTACCATTCCCTTCTCCAAATGCTTACCTCCTCCAAAAAATACCTTTCTAGATTCCTGGGTCTCCTTTGGAAGGAGGTGAAGGTCTGGTAGAAATCATTCATTCATTCATCCTACAACTTAAATCACTCCAGGCAGTAACTGTTCCTGTCCTCATCACAGCCTGGATTCCTCCAGGACAATGATTCTGTCTTAATTCGGTTGGTATCCCCAGGGTGCAGTTCTCTGCCTTGAAAGGCTGGAGGCCACCTGTGCCTACCTAAGAACTATGCAGGATGGAGTATAGGGGTGTAGGTGGGTGGGGGAGAGTCAGTAATTACCGGTTTATTTTCCACCCACCCCTTCCACCACCCCCATAACTTGCCCCTACAGATTCCAACAGCCTAGCTGGGGTAGGTACCTCTCTGGTGCTTCTGTGATGTTCTGAACTCTATGGCAGTGAATGCAGTTAATTAAAGTGTTGGTTTAGTTGCTGGCCCTCTCCATCTACCTGTGAGACCAAGTTGACTGCTCCCCCTACCCACTCCCAGCTTAACACAGAGCTGTTGTTCAGTTGCTCAATGGTGTCCCATGCTTTGCAACCCCATGGACTGCAGCACTCCAGGCTTCCCTGTCTTTCACCATCTCCCAGAGCTTGTCAAACTCATATCCATTCTGTCGATGATGCCACCCAACCATAATGTCCTCTGGCGTCCCCTTTTCCTCCTGCCTTCAATCTTTCCCAGCTGGTAAAGAATCCGCCTGCAATGTGGGAGACCAGGGTTTGATCCCTGGGTTGGGAAGATCCTCTAGAGAAGGGAAAGGCTTCCCATTCCAGTACTGTGCCCTAGAGAATTCCATGGACTATACAGTCCATAGAGTCACAAAGAGTCTGACACGACTGAGCAACTTTCACTCACTCAATCTTTCCCAGCATCAGGGTCTTTTTCAATGAGTCAGTTCTTCACATCAGTGGCCAAATTATTGGAGCTTCAGTTTCAGCATCAGTCCTTCCAATGAATATTCAGGGTTGATTTCTTTTAGGATTGACTGGCTTGATCTCCTTGCGGTCCAAGGGACTCTCAAGAGCCTTCTTGAGAATTAAGATGTTAAGCATGAATTCTTCGAGGCTCAACTTTCTTTATGGTCCAACTCTCGCATACAGACATGACTACTGGAAAAAACTATAGCTTTGACTATAGTAGGTGCTACATAAATGTGTCGACAGATGGATGGAGGGAGGGAGGGAGGAAGGGAGGGAGGAAGGGATAGATGGGTGGGTAGAGGCACTAGTGTCTGCATGCCTTCCTCAACATCTTCCCCAATCAGTGGGTTAATGATCCTTAGCCTGGTCAAGCACTGGAGCAGTCGCTTCAGGGTCGCTCCCCGGGCCCCGCCCCGGTCGACCCCACCTTTCCGCGCCGCTCCGCCCCGCCGCTCCCTTCCCGGTGGCCCCTCCCTGCGCAGGTCCCGACTCCAGCCGCACCTCCTCCGACTCTGCAGTGGCGGCGGGGAGGCGAGCCGGAGCGCCAGCGGGCCAGGGCCGGAGCCGAGCCGGGGTCGGGGCAGCAGCAGGAACCCTCGGAGGCGGGGCCAGTGGGACTGCGATGGGCGTGGAGATCGAGACCATCTCCCCGGGAGACGGTACCGGGTGGCGGGGCCGGGGGAGGAGGAGGGGTC